>CAEFZY010005516.1:0-22660 GCA_903066815.1 Brachyrhaphis roseni | reverse complement strand
ATTATTATTATTATTATTATTATTATTATTATTATTATTATTATTATTATTATTATTATTATTATTATTATTATTATATTTAGGTTTACCATGCTAAAGAGTATCTAATATACAAATGTGTAGCAGACTTTCCACATTGCTATCGGTAAAACAGTTTTAATTATCATGTATCATGTACCTTTTAACTTCAAAATTATACACAATTTTGTGCTGGTGTGTCAGATATATTCCCAATAACATACACTGAAGTTTGTTGTGATAACAGGAGAAGTTGTGTAAAGGTGCAGGTTGTATACCTCGGCATGGCACTGTTATGGTATTTTCATGTGAGCTTAGGTTATACATATATATTTACTGTATATGCAATCTTCTACAAACTAGTATATTTTTGTTCAGTTAGTGGCATCCTCTTGGTGTATACAATTATTTTTGCCATCTGCGTGGCATGCATTGTTATTACTGTTAACAAAACAACTATTCCCTGAACTCCATGAATGGGATCTGGTCATGTATGACTGCTCACTTCCTCACAATAGGTCTCCAAGGAACTATTAACCCCAACAATGACAATCTGTAAACACATTTTCATTTAACAAAATTAGGAAAAAGCAACAACATAAAAACAGGACAAAAGTGACTATTTGTGTTACTGAAGTGTTTCAATGATGTTCTGAGTCTGATGCTTGCACGGTCCCAACAGAATGGCTTGCAGTTATCTGCTGTTTACCCTGCTTAATTAAGCAAATTCCCCTGTCTGCCTCTCCTTAACAGCCACCTGTACAACACACCTAAGAACAGATGCAGATTATGGTAGCGAGTCCCAAGTGCTGCTCAAATCAACAGCCTGTAATGCCTTCTCAGCTGGGATACACTGATATTTGCTCTGAAAGCTAAGAAAAGTTGCAGCAAATATCTTTCAACTGTCACACAGGCAAAGAAACACGGATGCATCATGGAAGTGTTAGGTTTAGTCATCTAAATACAAAATCTTTCTCATTGCTGAAGTAAATAAGTAAATGAGTAAGTATACTTTACTTAAATAGCACCATTTTCAGGTCAGAAACTTTAAAGTGCTTTACAAAATATAATGCATAAAAACACACAAGATAAAATACAAAAGAAGAGGAACAAAACATATTTCTGCCACATATACATATGTGGCAGAAATAAAGCTAGTCAAAAGCCAATTTGAACAAATGTGTTTTCAGCTGCTTTTGAAAAGTATTTAGATAATCAATGCAGCACAAAGTCTCGGGGGCACAGCCCTAAAGGCTTTATGCCATCAGGTCATAAAACGAGTTTGTGGGACCATTAACAGTCTTTGATTTCAAGATCTCAGAGAAAAGGAGAAGGGCTCAAGAAAGTCAGAGATATAGACTGGGGCTTGAGCACACAGGGCTCTGAAAGTAAGCACTAAAATTTTAAAATGTACCAATAGCCAATGCAAAGAGATTAAAACTGAAGTTATGTACTGTGTGTTGGTTAAAATCCTTGCAACAGCATTCTGAACTTTCTGCAAACGGTCAAGGTCCTTCTTGATGGTATAAGCACGTCTTTAGAGAAACTGAAGATATAATTAATTCAACACATACAGTATGATGCAAGAACAATCGTAAAGCAGTCTACACCTTGATTTCAGATTAAATATAAAGATGCTACAGCATCAAACTTATTCAAAATCAAATAAAACCAAAGTAACTTAAACACAAACCTACTCGCAAGGCTGCACTTAATATTTGAAGAGCCTGCTTGTGGTCTGTTTAGATCGGCATCTGTTATTTGAATTTTCTCACCCTATACATTTAGGATGGCAAAAGCAGACTTTGAAGTGGCTAGCAAGCCTAAACTCATATACCAGGAAGTCTGTTAATGGCCTGACAGTGGCAACCCAGAAAATACTGGCCACACCAATTTAGTCCTCTTTGTGATAACTCAAGTAGAGTTCAGCCAGTGCATTGCTTTCTTTTTACTCACTATTTTTATTTATTTACAGGGTTCTACATTTAGGTTTTGATTGAAATGGGTGACTGTATGGTTTGTATGAATTGAACTAAATAAGATTGTAAGGGGAGGCAGGGGTGCAGTGGAGCCACCCCTTGGTGCGCCATTGTTTGGAGAATAGTCACTGGATATGAATGCATCCATGGCTCAAGGGCATGTTTACAGCCCTCCTAATGGATCTCTGCTATAAACTCATTTTATCTCCACAGGATGTTGTTTCTTCCCTGTCTGCATCTTTTGTTATGATTGCACTGTCACAGAAGAGGTGTGCTTTGTAATTACATGAGACGGCATACTGTGTGAATGGGGAAGCCTCAGGCTCATATAGAATTATGAAAATGCATATGGAGATTCATAAGAGAATGGCAGGGCATACAGTTGGCCATTGGCTCAAGTCATTTTCATCATTTTCATAAAAACTACTGTTGTAGTTGTGATATAACAAAAATAATCTTAAAAGATTTTAACAGAACACTTTCATCAATTTAGAAATATCTCTGCAGAACAAACAGGAGTCTTAAATGACAGCTGACCACGGATTTCATTCATTTATATTATGTACGTATATAAATAGTCATTCTATAATAAAAATAGTATCTACATGTTTTCTGTATTTTCATGTATGCTGGTCAGTTAAAGAAGACATAGGTTATGTGGATTCAAAACTGAGGAAGCTAAAGATAGTTTGAAAGAAAAATTATAATCCCATCATGTCTTTGGAAATCAAAGACCTGGAATTCACAGTGTTCTGCTATGTCAAGGGATGGACCATCATGGACACCATAATTTCTTTTTGTAAAATATTTTTCAACAAAATAGCTGACGGAAAACATTGTTGGACCATATTATTGCTAGTAAGGAACAGAGCTGCTGTAAATAATGTTTTGTTGGCCAACATCCCTCTTGGGTTTTATGGTGGTGCTTTGGATGTAATTCATTTTGTGGGTCTGTTCTTGCTGGATAGGATTGGTCTGTTTTTCTGCAGCCTGACTCAACTATAGATTGTAGATTATATCTGACAACAATGATTGTTGTGTAAATTTTGCCCTATGAAGAACCAAATATGACAAATTTTAATCTGTATAGTTGTAATCTAAATGATTATTTTATTGTTTAACCATATCACTACCCAAAAGCCTGCAATACATGTCTGAAGTAGAAACCTTTATTGTGTATGTCAGATTTAACCCTAAATCAACCCTAAATGTTGTCATTTTAAAATTTATACTATGAATCCAACCAGGAAAAAAAAAATCACATGGAATTCATTTGGATTACTGTAAGCATAAATACACTGTGACCTCCCTTGTTTTTTTCTGCTTCAATGGTTCCCTTCAGCGTTCACCTGCATTTAGTCACTACTCTATTGACTTGCTAATGCCATCTACTGGTTCTCTGAATGTCACACTGGAGATGGCCCATGAAGTCCAGATAAAAGAATGCTACACTGTCCTAGAGTTTTCTTAGGCTATTCGTGGAAATTTAAGGTTATGAAATAACAGCTTTTAATAACTAGTTTTCAGTTTAATTGGAGTTATATAAGTTCATAAATTAAATCTTACGAGTAAATATTTAAACTTGTAATATGTGTAAGACGTGTTCCAAAATGTTCATTGATATTCCCAATTTTAACATAATAACTAGTATTCCATTGATAAACAGGTTTAAATGCCTGCAGTGCATTTAATAAATCCAAACTTAAGAGTCTGCAACTTTTTTTTAAATTCCCTTTATTTAACCAGGTAAACCCCATTGAGATTTAGATCTCATTTTCAAGGGGGACCTTGAGGTGATTTGTAGTATATTTTAGAATGCTGTAGAAAATACATTGATGCCCTCAGACTTGCATGCACCATACACCTGGGGCACAGTAAACACCCCCACTGAATACAAAAAGCAATTCATTTTGAACCTTATTCTCAGTGGTTATCATCTTAAACAAACACATGTTTGTGTGGATGTTCTCTTTTATTTGTGTCATCTTCCGTTTCTTGGTCTGGCCTGTGCAATTTTGCATAGAAATTGGAAAATACCTTATAGCATCGAGGCTGGCCTGGTGAAACAATTCAATCTGCTGCCTTTTAGAGACAAAGGGAATAATATTTTCTCAGTACCCATTATGTGCATGGTTTCAGTCTTAAATACTATAAATCTACTATTGATGTGGAAGGACATAATGGCTATCTAATGTCTGCTATAGTGGGAAATACTGTAGGGTACAAACTGTTACAGCAACTCAAATGTTAGCAGTGGATTCATGTTTTACATTATTTCTCCTTTATGTCCGAAAGTTGAAGTTAGTGTTACAATTTCATTCCACTGAAATAACCAAGGTTCCATGACATATATTGTTCATTCCATATTCAATACTAACTTTTAATTTGATTGATGATGTAGTTGAATATTTTGTACAATTAATAAAACAAAGAGGCCAGAAAAAACTTACCCCTTATCAAATATTTTGCTTCATCTTTCTGCAGAAATTACTTTCTTAGATGGTAAGGTTACATGACCAAATGTTATGATTGATATGTTGTTCTTAGTTAGCATATTTAATTAGTAGTGTAAACCAATAATTTTGGGAGATCGGTGATCGGCCGATACTTACACATGAAGCTGATCTTATCCATTGTGTAGTTCAGTGTAGATGACAAAAGCTAATCATATTTGCTAAATGCCCAAATAAGTGGTTAATATTTTTGGAAAAAAAATGTAATATTTTTAATTAGGCATGTAGAGACATTTAGATTCTGTACATGCCTATAATCACATGAAAAAAATCGATCCATCCATTATCCTACACGCTTATCCCTAGTGGGGTCGCAAGGGATGCTGGTGCCTATCACCATCGGTCAATGGGCGAGAGGCGGGGTACACCCTGGTCACCAGTCTGTCACTAAAATTGAAATGTTGAGACATACTGTAATGAGCAGTGGTACATTTGAAAAGAAGCTTGTAAGCATGATAACACTATCCCAACCTTGAGGAGAGGCAGTATCATGTTTTGGAGCTTTAATGAAGCAGGAAGAAAGAGAGTACTTCCCAAGATAGATGGCATCAATATGAGAGATCATTATATTGAAGCAACATCTCAGGACATCAACCAGAAAGATAAGATTTGAGTATAAATTGGTCTTTAAAACAAATCCTGACCCAAAGCAGTAACTAAGTTAGTTACTAAGTGACTTTAGGGACTGTTCACAGAGAAGTGCAGATGTCCCACAAACAACAGTGTGTCAGGTTCTGTGTTTTTCTATGTTTATTTTCGTGGTGTGTCTTGTTTCCCTGATTGCCTCCCTGTGTATTTAGTCCCTCCGTTGTCTTTTGTTCTCTGTCGGGTCCTCGTCTGATGTTCGCCAGTTTGTACTTATGTCCATTCGTTTGCTTTGCGCTACCTGTGCTGAGCCTTGTGTCCGCTCTGCAGTGCTGCCTCGGTTTTTGGACTGTTTACCTGTTTATTCATTCATTAAATCATCATCATTCTGTATCTTACCTGGGTCTCCGGCGTCTGCCTCACCTCCACCTCACCACCATTTCATGACACTATGATGGTCTACATCTTAGCCCACTGGGGGTAAATTTTTGCTTTGAAGATTATTTTTGTGTATACATTGTGCAAAAAGAAGCTGGCTTATTACCACTACTATTCAAGTCTAAAATACTATCTCAATTCCAAACATGTTGAAACAAGCACAGACATTGTCAATGCTAATGTTATCATCCACAGTTCACATTTCTAAATAAGTATTTTTGTCAAAGAAGTTACATGTGAATGATCCGAGACTCCTGAAACTCTTAAAAACTGTATGTGTATATTTGCACTGTGCACCGATTTGATGGCTGAACAATGTAAATAACCAATTATTAACAACAGATATATTTGTTGTTCAGCTGATATATCTAGTTATACAATAATTTAACAGCAAAAGCACTTTTTGAATGAATGCATATTTTTCAATTACAATGTGATCATTTGTGATAAACTATTTACAGACCCTGGAATCAACTTGATTAATTTTTTTTATTAAGTCCCACCACTAATATAAACTGATTAATTTTAAGGAAGCTAGCTTTGTTTTTTTTCTAAAAAATTTTTCACAAAATGGAAATAATTTTGGAAATACTAAGTCTTACACAATGTCAAATAGTCAAAGAAACTGTTATGTATCTTTTTATAAAGTGTATGTAAATATCTGGTGTCAATGGTACATTTAAAATATATGCTGATATTGCTCCAAATGTTGACTTTTGTCTTGAGTTGCTGAACAAAGCTGCAGGCAAGCAATTCAATGCAGCTTCAACTCAACAGACCTTGGCACTAAACCCTTGCTCCAAGATGAACAGGGCACATTGGGAACTCTCTGCCAGCTGTATAACTGACAAAGCTGCTGGGGAGTGTTTGCCTTGTGAAAGCATGACATGCACAGCAAGATCCAACAGGTCATTTGTTCCCTCTGCCACCAAATCAATGTCCTGTGAGCTATTGACAAACCAGTGAGTCCTCTCTTAAAGGTCACAATACCTTTCACAAGTAATTGTTGATTAAATTAAAAACATGAAATCATGAGACATGAAAAAGCCCATATCTAAATGCCCATCCAGATTGTGATGTACTTGCACACACACACACACACACACCCACCCACGCCTACACATCCTTGCAGTAAAACACATGTAACTATTGTTCATAGAGTGTTTGTGTGTAACCTTGTCTCTAAGGAACTACATCAGCACCAGCATCTATCTTGTTAAAGGTGAAATGGGCAGAGCAGGCAGTGTGCTGTCAGCTTATTTCTCCAAAACCATAAATCCAGTGCATAAAACTTACTGGAGTAAAACTCTCAAAGGGAAAAGTACATTTTCTTTGCAGCCAGCGGGATTATGTTCTGGCAGACAGCAAGATTTAAAGTGTCAATAAATGTTCAAAACAAAACCTTTCTTTCCTGTCTTTTACCGCCAGCAAAGATTAATCTACATTCAACATTTATGCTTGCATTACAAAGCAAACAATAAATAAACTTGGTAGCAGTGGCATATTTTATTTATGTTTCATTTAGATAAAGTAAGTCATTCAGCTTTAACAAGCATTCTTAGAAGTACCGATGCAGCAGCCACAAATCCATTGATGCCATATTTTTCAATAAAATCAAAAGTTTTCCTTTTATTACCTTTTATTCAGGATGTCATCAAAACAAAGTAGGCTCTTTTTGTTTGTGGAAGTTTTTGGTACATTTAACTCAGAGATGCATAATGGACTTTAGAGGCATGAAGTGACACTGAAATAGATTATGTGCGGTCAGGGTATCAGCTAAACTGATAGTGTTATCATTCGTCCATGACCCATGATCAATCATTGCATTCAATTTGAAGTTGATGGCAGAGGAGGGGTCAATGAACTAATGATGAAGAAAGGTACATTCAGGACACCCGCTGCTGCCGGCTGAAAACAGGTGACCTCGAGAGGATAATGTTAGAATCAATGCTGTGATAGCAAGTATAGATCGTTTCTGGCACCGCGAGGGAGTGGTCAGCTCAGGCATGTTCCTTTTTTTTTTCTTTTTTTGCCTTATCGGATGCCAATAAACATCCTGAGTTGTGACTCTGACATTGTTTTCTTTCCTTGCTGTTCTCTTGGCTTGAGACTCATGTAATGATTTTCATTTTTATATTACAAGCCCTATGTGTAAATCATTCATAGAGCTTTAGTCAGGGTTCTTTCTACCCCTCCAACAATTAGAGGAAAGTGAATGGTAATCATTAAATGCAGCTCCTGTAGCACACTTATGCCGAGAGGTAATGAAAGGCACGGTCTGGAACAAGAAGATGGAGTGCTACAAGAGGACCCTCAGGACTTCATCTACCTTATGACATCTGTCTCTTTCTCTCTGTCTCCTTAACTCAGTTACTATATCTCCCTCTCTCCCTCTCCACTTTTTTTCCCGTCTGCCTCGTGTCCTCTCCAGCGGAGCACAGTGTAATCTCCCATTCCCCGTGGGTACGGGGAGTAAATCAGCACAGCTGGATCACAGGCATCAATCTCAGCCGGCCCCCAGGATGGGCCACTTGTGAGCCCACGGGGAGGCATTTCCTCTTCATTTCAAACGAGAGACAAATGTTGCAGGGAGAACACAGCCCCACAAGGTGGTGAGGATGGAGGGGGAGAGAGGGAGGGCGGAGACTAGGGTGGGTGAGCACAGAAGGGGCTGGGCAGTCAGGCAGTGAAGGTGGTGGCGAAGGGGAGAGGGAGGAGAGTTTGGATTAGAATAAAAGTGACCGAGTGTGGCGATGAGACAAGTGCATGAACAGCTCTTTCTTTACTCATAAAAAGGTTCAAGTGGGGTAAACTTTACCATGCAATTCATTTTTCTGTTAATAAAACAGAATTACAATTACGACAGACAATGAGCAACAGTTTATTTAAGGAAATGGCATTTTTAATCTGTTACAATGTGTTGCTTTTCTTGATATGAATTTCATTCTAGAAATTGTCATGTATAAAGGAGACATCTTTTGTATACAACATGCGAGTACAATTAATTTTTTTTCTACTAAGCGAAAAAAATTGCCTTTATCTGAGATTTAATGTTAAGGCTCTATAGTTGAAAACACAATCTAACCTCATATCCTCTCTTCCAGTGAACATTGTTAGGTAGCAAATCATCCAAACATTATTGACAATGGTGCAAAGACGTCTAGGCACATTTTGTCTAAATTTGGTATAAAAATGAAAACGTCTGGTTGGTTTTATAGAGATCTAAACAGTTTTTTGCAGACATGACTAACAAGAGTAAGTAAGAAAAACAAATATTGTAGCAGCTGGACCTCTCAATTAATAATTACAAATTATCACTTCTTATCAATTATGCCACACATGACCATCCTTTTCCATGCACAAATAAGATTAATGCAGTTCATGCTTAACTAACACTTCACTTTTTTGAAATAAACTTAAAATTATCTTTGATTTCAAAAAGGTATCTTGCTGTCAATGAACAGACTGGGCTGCTAAAATATTGTTATTTATTTAGAATTCATGAGTACAATCGTAATATGTAAATATCTAATTATTTTTACCACCATTCTCTCAATTTTTTGACAGAATTTGGCTATATGCTTTCTGTCATTTTTAAATTTTTTTTGTGCATTCCATGCTTAGACCACTTTTATCGCTCAATTTTGCTTGGACTAAACCTACATGAACATGTAATTCTAAAGTTTGGCAACAAATAGACAACTTTTTAAGATTTACAAACTCTCGGTTAGCCTTCATAGCAGGGGCTGAACCCTTGTATTACAGCAGCCACTATAGCTAATATTAGCAGGCATTTTGCCGGTGGACATAAATATAGCATAGTAATATTCTATTCACAAAATATAAACGGCAATATGTCCATCTTACTTGTGAAACATTATCCCACGAGATCTCAAGTCAATAGTCCGTCGATATGAACAAAAATATCAGGCAGTGCAAAAAATTCTACTACAATCGATAGTAGCCACACAGGCACACCGGCTAGAATGAAACAAACGCACCCAAGCACAATGCTTTCATTCTATTGGCTGAGAGGTCGCTAGGCGACTCTGTCAAAAATGTCAGTTCCACGTTTTGTAAGCTTGCAGAGAGTCCAAGCACAGACTAAGTCTGAGCGCGAGGAGAAGTTTTGACTACAAGCGTGATACGTTTTGAGAAGAAAGACACAAAGTCCTGCTTTCAAAATGAACATGTAAACTTTTTGAGAACAAAACACCTGAAATCTTGCTCTCAAACTGAAAATGTGTGCTCTTGGATTATGGCAGGAAGATTCCACCAAGCGAGCAGAGTTTCGCAAGCGAAGATTTGCTCTGAGCAGAGGTTACGTGTGAACGCGAGGAGAAGTTTGAGTACAATCATTGCAAGTTTAAGAAGATATGAAGTTCTGCTCTCAAAATAAAAATGTACGCAAAAGTATTGAAAGTTTTGAAAACAAAATACATGAAATCCTGCTCTCAGACTGAACATGTGTGCTCTTGGATAATGGCAGAAAAATTCTCCCATAATTATTGTCTAGTAATAGGCATTGTATCTAATGAATATAAACATTTTTAGTTTGAGTGGTTGTAAACTGCTAAAATCAGTCAACTCTCAAAACTAGTGTTTTGCTTCCCAACACTGGAGGTTTTCTTTGTCTACATCCTCACACTTCTCCTTTTGCCAAATGCCCAAGGCTAATATCAACTGCTCTCACATTTATTCACATTTTTTGTAATTTATTCTAACTACCTTTAGTTACAAAGTATGCCAGAACTACCAAGATACATTGTGTGTATATTTTATATTCATTGTTTATGCACTTTAGAGAGACGACACAAAATTGTTTCAAAATGGAACCGAAAAGAGGCTTCCACTCTTTATCCAGCACAGCAAGAATCAACATAGAGAATTAATTCAGGAACTTTAACCCCTGTGTGTAAAAATGTTGGCAAGAGTACAAAAGTGATGCATATAGTGAGGTAGTAAACTGAGAAAAAAAACTTGTGGAGCCTCTTGCACATTTATCTGCGTCTCTTTTCATATGTTGCCTATTGATCCACGTTGTTATTAAAATTCCGAGCTGCACCGTTAGTTGGACTGGCACATTTGAGGCACAACTATTACACCAGCACCCTTAAATTGCAGGCTAAAAGATAAAGGCCAGCATAAACCCAAAGTCAAACTCTTCTCTGTATTTCATCAGCAGAACCTTATCATTACATTTCCCACTGCCTGGGAACAGAGGAAAACCTGAGATGGCACTCGTGATCAGCTGGGCGGTATGCAGCTGGAGGAATGCGAGACATAACCTGAGCTGAAAGCCGGCAGGATTCACTAAAGTCTGGCCTGCTTCTTCCTTCATTAAGTCGGGATCCAAAGGAGTTCTTCTTACCTGAGGCATGTTCGTTATGCTTCATGATCAGCCATAGAGCTCCAGGCATCCATTTTCTCTGCTCACTCAGTCTTGGTCAGGTCGTGTAACGGCTTGAGCCCATCTCCAGGGGTGAATAGACAGGTCCCCTAGTCCAGGGACACACAGGACAAACATCCATACAGCTACACATTCACACCTAAAGGCAACTAAGAGTGGCTAATTAGCCCACTATGTATGGTGGACATTGGAAGACATCTAGAGTATCCATGAATGCAAAAGCAAACTCCCAATGGTTAACTTTAGAGAGACAAGAAAAAAATAATTTCCATTAATTAATTTTCTCTCCTGTTAGTAGGAAATTTCCTTTTGAAGTTGTTAATAGTGAGTTTTCCTATTAAGTTAATAAAGTATAGGAATTTACTACCTCTACTTCCAGAAGAGATAATAAATACCTATGCTTTTAGTGGAGATAGCAAATTTAAGCTACCTCTACTACAATTTATGTTAGGGAAAAATAAAACTGCCTAATTTATTATTTTAAAATTTACCAACTTAGAACTTCATTAGTTATGTTTTTTTTTTTATATGTGTAATAATGAATTTCAGTGCACTGAAGTCAGAACTGTTTTTGTGCCATTTATGTGTGAAATTTAGTTGCTATTCCATGTTATTGGTGGGTAACAGCTGAGCAATACCCTATGTATTAAACAACCAGTAGAACAGCTTACGCTGGTGTACTGTCACCTTAAAAGTATTTTCTATGACCTCCCTATGATAAAGTAGTTCAGCAGAGTTGTATATTTTGGTGTCTGTTAGCATGATTTTTTGAGGACTTCTGATTTAAAAATCTAATTTATGTTCAGAGTTGTGATGGAAAAGAATGCAACTCTTCCAGCTTCTGGAAAAGCAACTTTAGCATCTTATCTTATTTCATTAGAATGTTTTCATGTAAAATGTTTTTTTCTCTCCTGTTAGCCAGAAATTATTATTCTATGTTAAATTACTCACTTACCCTGAGAAATAAATTGTCGTCTTACTTTGCCAGTCACAGACTAGGGATCCTGATTATCTACTTGTGAGTGTGAAAGGTATAGGAAACAGCCATTTCTGTTTGAAAATACCTCATTAATTGCAAAGGTTTTAAATGGTACCTTATAAAAAATTAAAATAAAACAAAAAACCACATGCCCTTTATTCCCCATGTGTTATATTGTGTTTCATGTTAAGGTTGGCCGGTTACTGAATAACGTTTCCTTTGTAAAAAAAAAATAAATAAATAAATAAATACACTTTATACTGAAGGTCTTCCAGGGTTATTTTGGTGTAATCTGAGTAGATACAACCTCATCCATACAAATCATATACCATATGCACTTCAGTGAACGGAGAAGAGAAATTGATTCTCACTGTGGCAAATAAAATTAGATGCACAGAAAATAGGTGAGAATTTCTGCAATTTTAAAATGTAATAAATTAGGTAACAAACTGTAAAAACAGAAACTTATTTAGTTGTATCCTTAAAATAATTAATGAGGGTAAAGGATATGAAATAGCTTAACCTTGCTATTGCTTTTTGTTAAACTGCTTTATTCTTAAGATAATAACTTATGAAGCTTTAAGTAGTTCTGGTTTCAAAGATGTAAAATAAATAATTAAAATTAAACATGTGCATTTGGTGGTGAATTAAATATCACACCAATCTATGTATGTAATAAGATCTAGTAGCACACCAATCCCACACCAATAAAGTGAGAATATTTCTTACCAAAGTGATGTCTGTTTCATGAAGCAGTATCCAAATGATGTCAGCATCACTGGATTTTGATAGTGGCTTTGAAAAAGCCCTCAGCACTTTTAAATATTTCGCTTGCCTAAAGAAACAGTGACTAACAGGACAGGAATTACAAATTACTGTTTCAGCATTTTTTAAGAAAAATGGATGACAGTAAATCATCTAAAATACTAGCACCATTCAAAACTGATCTGGGTTGACCTATATTGAGAAAAGGTCTTGAAAATAGAGAGTTGTATGTATGAAACCTTTTATCAACTTGTGAAAACACACAAAAAAATATTAGTTTTACTCCTTTTTGGGCATTAGAACTAATTTGCTTTAGGATATTTACTAAAACTGCAATATAGAGACAGGTCTAATCTGATTAAGTTCCTTAAAACCCAGTTTGTGAGTTATGAAATATTGACTATTTGTAGAAACAACAAAATGACATGCCAGCTTTTTTCAAAACCTGCTAAAATCTCTTCTTATGCTGTATGGGATGAGACATATATTAATATATATGTCAGTGGAACACTGAAAAGTTAATCACTGGGGAATACACAGAGACAAATGGGTATATTTTCAAATGAAACAAAAACATAATGAAGATAAAATAAACAACTTTCTGTTCTGTATAATTGAGCAAAACCATTAAACCCAGAGGCACCAGCACACCTGTTCTTCTCAACCGGGAACAAAGCAATGCGTGTGAAAACATAAGGTGCAAAGCAAACCAACAAGGATTTCTAGCAATTCCTCCAGTTAACTCTAGCACTTTTAGTTAACAGTGCTACAGACAGAAACTTTACGGGAACTATGTCATACCATAGACTAATGAGTATCACTAAAACTAGATTCTTAATTGCAGATCCAAACTGGTTTGCTACAAATTCAAAAATAATACTACTTTATAGATTCTCCAATTCTGTGACTGATTTTAAAAAGTTGGAGTCACTTGTTTGTCTCAAATTTGTTCAGAAGGCTACATTTGGAAGAGTGACCAATTCGCACTGAACAGCTTCATTCATTTCTTCAGCTGCCATTTCTAAAACTACAGACAGACTGCAATTCTAAAGCAGTGCAGAAAATCAACAATGTTCACAACTTCTCCTTCTATTCGCTATTTTACCTGTAGAAATTGTAGAAATCCCAGACTGTCTGTGCAACTAGATTTTAATTGAGTAGAATTGCATAGGAAAGCAATGGCCAGGCTACCAATGGCTCTGCATGAATGAGTTTTCTCTGGTTACTCTGGTTTCCTCGCACAGCCCAAAAACATTTGACCTTTGAAATGAGTGTGTGCATTCATAGCTGTGCATGTCACTTGTCTGTTTTTGCCTTGCAAAACGTTGCTTACCTGCCCAGTTGGGTACACCAACTTTTGCTCAGTAACTGCTGGAAGAGCTTCCGACATTCCCTTAAACTGGATTAAGCAGGTCTAGACTGACAGACAGATGGATAGATGGATAGAAAACTCAATATAGGTACAATTTGCCAAAGCAGATGATAGAAAATGTCCAAATGTTTTACCTAATCATATTTCCTCTACTTACATATCACATTTTGAATAATATTCCTATTGCACAAAGTGAAAGGTAGGCTTAAGCATGTGCACTCCAAGTTCAGCATGTGTGCAAAAAGAACTCTAGCTTAAGAACAAACTTTTAATGTGATTTGTTCCCTTGTAAATCTGTATTTCAATCTTTTTGGTCGCACTCTATATTATTTCCATTACACTGTTCTTAGAGCTGTGGTCTAATTTCCCAGTTGACCATACAAAATGAGCAACTTTCCATATTCAGTTTATACAATAGGTACCAAAATATAACTCCCATTGTTTCAATATAAAACTAATATGTGACAAAAATAACAGTAAGACCAGTTTCTCAAACAGGGTAAAATATTGGAGTACAGTTTACATTTCATAAAGTGATTAGAGCCTCTCTAAAGCTATATACGTGGGATAAAATACGAACAAAAAGTGTGGTACATGCACGCAGGCACAGTGGTTAGCATTGTTGCCTCACAGCTGTCAGTTCGAGTTTTAGCTGGGACATTATGTGTGCCCAATTTTACTTATGCAGGTTTCTTTTGTGTGTACCCAGGCACTCTATTTTTTTTTCCACAGTCAAAGAAGTGCATGTGTGTGTGTGCATGTGGGGGTGCATTTGTGCTTGTGGTGTGCATGTGTAGAGTAGCAGGAAGTTGTAGCTACAACACTAGCAAAACTAAGTGGATAAATTAATCTTTAAAAATTGACTTTGATCTAGATGTTCGTTGATGGCAAAACGTCAATAAAGTGCTCTCACAAGACAGTTGCAACTTTTTCAAATTTAACTAATATTTTTGTACATTGGAAAAAGCTGCTTAAAAACATCTTTAAAGATGACAAAATTTATTATGACCCCACCCCTCACCACATTAACTTAAACGAGATATAAAAATAAATAAATTAAAAAGAAATCATAAAATAGTCCTCCCCTTTTGGTGCCTCCCAGTGGTAACCTTAAGTAGATTTCCAGCTATTTTGGTTTCTGTGCTGTAAATTTGTTCATTTTCCTTCAAAATCTTATCTGGTCAAACATACACTAAATGCTGAATAGAGTTCACAGTGGTTAGACAGTCTAACATTGTTTTTAATCAACATTCAGTAATTTTGACACAATTTTTTTAATATTTAAATGTTTCAATTGTAGTGAATCATCCGTTCTCCATGCAAAGTTCTTGATGTATGAGGTTAAAGAAGAGTCAGTGGGTTGAATTCGTGAATTCCATTTATTAATACCAGAATTAATAAATGGCATAACAGTAAAGTCTGAACGTAGTTTGAGAAATAAATCGACTGCCATATAAAAAATAAAATGTTTTTAGGGGTCCTGAAAGGGTTACCTCTGATCAATGTCTTTCATGTTAACACACTGTGTCACTGCTTATAACAGCAAACAAATATATTGTCTTACAGCTGTGGTAGACCAGAAGCTTTTCAGTCTGGATGTTTTTTTTTCGTTTCCAAATTATTGTTAAAAATTTGACAACGCCTTATGAGCTCATTTTTACTGTTCCCTGGTGATTGATGCTTTTCCTCTCTATAATTATTTCAATGAAGAAGTTAATTTATACATGAAATAAACAACAAGACAGCAGCTTTTGTACTGACTGTTACCAAAATTGACACTTTAACTTTTTATATTATTGCTAGTTTGAAGATTGTAGGGTTTTGTCTTTACAACCTTGAGAAAATGCCTGCAGCTGTTCACACCAATTAGCACATGAAGTAAGTAAAATGTTTAATGAATCAATGTACCTGTTATGTTCCAAGAATGTGTTTTGTTTAACAAGATTTGTTAGGTGTTTCTAAAAGTTTCTGCACACAGGTGCTATCTTTGGTCTGCACAATCCCCCGGACAGAAAGAAATGTTTTCTTGGAATATGGATCTCTTCATTCTTCACTAAAGGAGTTCGAGCCGGCTAAATCACTCAAATGACACATGTGTTGAGCACATATGACACTTGTCAGAGGCTCACACTCTGCAAAGTTTTTTTTCTTTTATAAAAGGGTTCATTCTCTGCGTTTTGATGGCGTCTCAAAAGAGCTGAGGTGTCTCGGCAACACACAGCTAAAGGACGCATTGACAAATCTCACAAAGCGCACATCTGCAAGTGAGAGATTAGACTCCTCAACCCCGAGCAAACACTGAACAGGTGAAAGTAAGCAAACAAAAGCTGAAACCGCTAAGTCACAATTATAAAGAGGGAGAGCTTTTATTCATATAGAGGAGGATGATGAGTGAAAAAAATCAATTTAAAACATTGCAGTGTTATTTATTTATCAACAATTATTCCTTTCTAATAATCTGCTGGTATTGAAAGGCAGAGAGGAAAATATGGCTGCCATTAGCAAAAAAGTTTCTAATATTTCTGTTGCTTTACTTCTTCCCGTGTTTGGGTCCTTGGAGAAGTGAGAAAAAGCAGCATCTAAAGCTCTATGAATTAAGTCATTACTCTTACGTCCTAGAAGCTGAGATGAATGCGTATTCGGTAAACACTGCCACTGTACCAATATTAATCCATCAGTTTCCCTGAAACCTCCTCTGAATAGAAGGCCTAGTCAGACTGTGATGCAGTGTTTTGAGGCTTTGAGGGCCCTTAGAGGCACACAACAGAAAAGATTTGGGCTCTTCCCTGAATTAATCAGGGAATGAACAATGGAAATAACACTTTAGGAAACATTAAATTTATTTCCTGGTCAATACATTCTAATACTTGTGCTTTGTTCCTGTATAACATTCTCCAGAAAACCTACAGAAAAGATCAAGCTCGTCTTCTCTGAGTGATATTTACCAGTCACCCAATTATTTTTAGCATGCTGTCAATGTGCGCTACACACACCCACATACAGGGAGATATGCTTGTGGAAGCTGTTTGATTGCGGCCTTAATACAGGAACCTTTGCGTCAGATGCAACAGCTGTCAAAGGAGCAGCTCCTTCATTAGCAGTCCCACCAGTGTTCCAGCAGCTCCGCACCAAAAGCCAAGAGTTGTGTTGGAAAACGCTGTAATCTTACAGCATGGAACGATAGGGAGGGAGAATGAAATAGAAGATTTGGAAAGGATTTAGGCAGGGGAAAAGATTAGAAACCCATATCGGCCTTATCGCGCAGCCTCCACACTGGGGAGTTGAATGAAGCAGCTGTCAAATTTGAAACATACAAAAGCAGTAATCCTACAGTAAACAGAATGCTGGGTTTTAAATGCAGTGAAATCTAGAGAAGGAAAGAGCTCAACACAGAAAGCAAGAAAGCAAAGGCATCTATCAGTGTCTAAACAGCCTGACTCCGAGGAGAGCACTCTGCTGGGGTCTTTCAGTACATGGGCCTAACTGTCAGGACTGGCAGAGAGGAGCTGGCCACATGGGGAGTGGGTGAGACTGAGAGCGTGTGAAGATGCTGAGAAAGTCTTCAACAGAGCAGGGCATTTGGAGAGTGTTGGTGTCTCATCCTGAAAGGCAGACTGGTCAAGACATAGAGCAAGTTTTACATTGTGGAGATTAGGAATGACACTCAGCTCCCACTGTGTGCCAGAGAGCGCCTGAATCTTTCTTTTTCTCTGTGAACCAGGCAAAATAGGTATTATCTGTTTGACAGGAGTGTAGAGGCCTCATATCACATGGAGCAGGCGTGCTGATGCGATGCTCTGTGTTCCCTATAGAAATGTTGTTTGAAGCTGCCATCAGTATCTACAAAAGATGTTAAGCGTGTCTGAGCACAGACACGTGTCTGAATGTTTGTGCCAAAAAAAGGGAAACATAACTGATTTTGAATTCACTGCTCTCTCAATTATGTAGACCCAAAATGAGAATACATGATGCCATGTGCCCTTGGCAGAAAATAGTGAAAGAGAAACAACACATTAAGCACAGTAGATATTTTCATACTTAGTTAATTGTTCATCTTTTCTATCTTTAATTTGTCCCACTCTTTGCAACTTATCACCCTTTGATAAAATCTGTGATTTTGAGGCACAGATATCTAAAGCATTAATATTAAAAAAGCACAAATGCTCATTATGTTTTGCTCTTATTGCCAACAGGTTTTTTAACCAGCTTCCCAGGTTTATGGCCTTAGGCAGTGTTGCCTCTTTGGTACTTTTAATGAGGTTTGAGCAATCTGTAAATATTTAAATAAGGTAAACAACAAGTGCTCTAAATTTGTACTGCACAAGTTGGAAAGCACGAGGTTGCCGAAGTCCAAGTTGAAACCAGATATGTTTTTTGTGAAAATGCATGTTTTTTTTTTTTCTTTCCTGTTTCTGTTAAAGGTAAGCTAGGATCACCAATGTATTAATATTTGCTAAAAGCCGGACTGAGAGGTTTTTTCAAAACTCAGAAGTTTAAACACTATGTGCTAAGTACAATACTAAGACCTTCCTTCTGGCCCGATTGGTTGTTTCTGAGTGGGAATGATCTTTTTCTGCAGATGGCAGTAGGACCACAGGGGTGATGCAGAGGATGTATTCTTTTCATATTTTATATTGTTATGAAATAGTGGCAGTTTTAAGAAATATGTAAAAAAAAAAAAAAAAAGCAAACAAAAAAAAACATATTTTGTAAATTTTGCATACTGTGGCTTCTATATTTGATTATCCTGCAGTATGATAAAACTGAAATTTAAGTGTATGGTCAAATTTGAAGGAAAATGGGGAATAGGCTGAGACGCCAGCTTATTCTAACAAACTATTGCAAGAAGCTTGAGGAGAGATACACAAAAAGCTTGATGCATTTAAATAGTTTACAAGGCTATTTTGAAGTCTTGTAAACTAATTTAGCTCACAATTTGTTAAAACCTTTGAATTTGAAAAATGGTTGTAAAAATGATTTCATTGTGGCGGGATTTTGCAAAGAGAGATAATCCTAAGTGATTGATATGGGAACAACTTTGTCTGATTTAACATCAAACAGCACACAAAAGCGGATACATTTATTTTTAACACCATATGAGAATATTTGGATTCCACGACACAAATAATAAAAATGTTGTCGTGTTTTTTTTTTTTATGGTTTGTTTTGTTTTCTACTCTTTTTATTTTTACTTGCGAAACTTTACATTCTGTTATGAAAAATTAGTGTTTGCACTTTGCAGAGGGGCTGCAGAAGAATTAAATTTAAAGCAATAAGAACTAAACATTTACTTAAAAATAACCATGGTGAGGGTCGTCACTATTAAACATTTTACTTTGCCTATTGGCAGATGGCCTTTTTCATTTTCTACAGAAACTAGTACAGCCAGTCCACTAGCAAAATTACTTAAAAAAAAAAAAAAAAAAAAAAAAAAAAAGACTATAAGGAGCCTAGTCAATGTTCAGAATCTCACGAGTCTATAGGATTGATTAATTGAATTAGCAAGTCAAAGTCCCGGCCCTACTTTTTATACACAGTGAACAATCTTATGTTTATATATCTTAATGTCTTGATTGTTTTTGCATTTTTAACTCGCCATTATTTATTCTGATATGATCCAGTCATGCTCTTAATTAAATGAATAGAACATCAGTTCGGCCAACTTGATGGGGGGATATTTTTCCAAGGTTTCTATTAGCCCAGCAGTGTTTAAAGAGTTGATTTGGGGTTTTGGCCATTCTGTTTGCATAGGAAACTGTTGATGATGCATATATTACCATCAGCTGAGTTATAATGACACTATGGACAAGAACCCAGATCAAATGTACTTAATTTGTTTGCGTTTTGCTCCTGTAAATTAAGTCAGTATTTGAACTTTTGAACAGCTAAACCTTTAGTTTGTATATTGTTCTGACATCTTACCAACCGAATACTGAGTCATCATTATATTTCCACAATTACAGTTCCATAATGAAGACACTGTATTTTACAATATGTTTTTGCATTGACTGGCAAATACATTTCATTTCATCACTGGCCATAATTGGTATTGCTCAGACTGTACACCTCTGCAACACATTGTATTCATTAAGTTCCTGTAAAATAGAAGACAGTTATGCGACTAAAACAAACAGGCAAGCAGTCAAAATTAGCGTGCAAAATGCAGTACAGCTGAAGCATTGCACAGGCGGAATAGTAAATTGTAATCAGAGTTTGACCCTTTGAAGAAACAAACTCTACTTCAAGCTTATGCAGGAATGAAAGTGTTTCGCTTGTAGAACACAATCTAAATTTCCCCACGCATGTGTACAGAAATGCCTCCAAACCACTGATATGAAAGACATATTTGTGAGACTAATGGGGCTATGTCCCAGCAGTGTCAAAACAGCCCCTAGAAAAGCTGCTGCGCGGTTGTTCGCGATTACTGAGCAGGTCATTTATATATGCATATTCAGCAACGTGTTTGATACCGCCTCTCGACATCTTTGGACGCTTGCTTTTAAAGCTGCCTCTTGCTACTTGGTATGCAACCCACACATGCTCTCCTTTAGGGCATCATCAGAGCAGGCTGAAGTCTGATGAGGGGAAAAAAAGAGAGGGTGAAGAGGGAGAGGGAAAAATGAAAGAGAAAATTCTGTACACAGCGCACCAGAAAAGGCACCAGAACTCCAAAAGGCATCCATGTTTTGACCACAGTGTTGATTTGAACCGTAACTCAAAGGCTCCAGGTCCTTGATCTCCTAGCATTTCTTCCAACCATCGATTGCAGAGCAACTTCTGGTACAAAACTTTCTGGTGGTCTTTGAGTGGGACACAAAGACTACATTTTTGTCTTCTATAAAGACTCTAAACAGTTAGCAGGAGACAGATAAAAAAGTACCTTGGATTCCTTTATCCTTTTAAACTTCTCCTCATAACTCCTTTGGGAAATGAAGCAAGCTGATTTGCCATTCCTGAGCCAGAGCCTTAATTATGTACTAAGACATGCCTGGCACAGAATTCTCATCTCCTTCTGCCGTATTTGGCTGACACCGTGTGCTCTGTGTGCAGATTGAGGATTGGATGCAGAGGGGGTGCAGTTTGGACTTGGCCCTTGACAGTTTGTCTCTCTCATCAACCCTTATCAGTAAAATCGGAGGTCATTCAAGTGCCAGTTTGTAGTTTCGCTGTAGTGCAGCAAGTACAATGTACAGTATACAGTAGAAATAAAAACAATCCAGCTTCAAAGACTATGCATGTGTAATGACTTGCTGAACTAATAATAGGAGTCAATCTGTTTTGTAAATCCCACTTGTGCAATTTCAGAAATAAAGCAGAATTAGAGTGCAGGAATGATCGAAAAAAGTGGGAAGAGAGGGAAAGAAATTAGATTGCCTCCCATTGCCGGAAGCTTTCCAAAAAATCCTTTCTTTACCTCTCTTCCATTTTTCTCTCTTTCTGAGCTTATTGGTATCTTATTAGATATGTCTCTGCCTTACAAAGTTATTGTGCTGGGAGTCTTTTCAAGGTCCAAATCCCAGCAAAGCCTGTAATAATCTGTCAGTTGAGGAAGATGCCCCGCAAAGACAAGAGCCTCCTAATCCACATAGATCAATAGCAGACTGGCTGGCTAGTTCTCAAGCTCTCTGTACCACTGTCCACCCAGTGAGAGCAACTTCCTCTTCTTTTTTTGGCTTGTGTCTGCCTCCTTACCATAGATCATCTCCTTAAAATCCTAATAGGCCATCATGAGGTTAATGAGTGGGGTAATAGAGACATATTCCAGTCGATATGTGGCATTCAGATACACGTCAGAGGAAATGATTATCAAGACACCACAGGACATACCTAAGAATTATTTTTAACTTCCAGATACACTAAAAGGTGGCAGACACAATATTATTTAGGTGGTTTATAGTAGCAGTACTGGCACAGTTCCATCAGGGTTAGATGTAGTGGCTCCCAAAGGTGTATGCATCCCTTTTAAAAGTTTGAGACTTTAAAAAACAACTACAAAAAAAGTTTCCCACATGTAAAGTGACATATTGTACAAATTAACTGTAACAATGTAACACATCTGTTAACAATAACCCTGTTACAAAAGTGTCAATACCTATTAAACTTATATTTCTATTACCATCACTCCAATATTGGTTGGGACACATTTTCCCACTGAGATTTGCAAAAGGTCTCAGAATCTATCACTCTGAGAAAATCTCTTGTCCTTACAAGAGTGAAGCTATTCTTCTGTATACTTTGATATACTTGGACTCTTGATCTGTAGGTTTAAATTTTCAACTGCCTTGCCAAAACCTGCTTAAACTGAGAAACAAAAAACCTCAAACATGATACTGTTACCACAATATTTCATAATAAGCATGATAATGATTTTGGCATGTGCAGGCATGTGTTTATATATAGTAAACAATGAGGGTGAGATGAGTGAGATCCATCCATCTTCTGTTCACCCTTGTCCCTAATGGGGTCGAGAGTTGCTGGTGCCTATCTCCAGCTGCGTTCCGGGCGAGAGGCGGGGTACACCCTGGACAGGTCGCCAGTCTGTCGCAGGGCAACACAGAAACAAACAGGACAAACAACCATGCACACACACACTCACACCTA
>CAEFZY010005512.1:0-141985 GCA_903066815.1 Brachyrhaphis roseni | reverse complement strand
TATATATAAAAAAAAAAAAAGAAAAAGTCGTTTTTTGTCAAGAAAAGGAGAGTTTTTAAGAATAATGTCAGACATTTTGAGAAAAAAAACAAAACTATTTTCTAGTACACTTTGGACTTTTCAAACTCTGAAATTTCCTTGTTTTTTAGGGTAAATTTCTGAGTTTTTTGTTTTGAGTAGGCCTAATACACCGTAGTAAACTTTCCACTGGGAGCTCTCCCACTACCACCAGTGGGTAGAGGGAGAGGTTTACAATATGGCCGCTCCTCCCTTAAACAGTAGTAAGGTATTTTTGAAACGTGGTTATTTTTACAAGATATGCAAGAGTGCATCTAAAAGAAATGTTCCAAACTGAACAAGTTTAGAACAGTTTTACTGAAAAGCTTTTTATCTCCAGTAAAATGAAGATTATGTTAATGGACGTCCCCAAGTTTAAATTCCAACTTCTTAACTAGAACGCTCGTGTATGACGTCACACCCAGCATGAGTTGCGACATCCAAGGTAAATGGAAAGCTTGATAAACTCTGACCTCTGTCTCATTGAACCAGGTCCGACCTCACCTGGTCCACGCCTTTCACCGAGTCACGTGACACCTTCATTCACAACACTTGGTATATGTAGATTAAAAGTTACTAATGGATGTATTGCGCTCTTTATTCTATATTATACCTTTATCACCAAATTCTCCAGAGGATTTAGGCTCAACATATTTAGCTGGAAAATGTAGATAACGCACTTTACTGTTTTATACGAGCTAAATATCCAAATAAAGCCCCTCTAATGACGTAACGTTAACGTAACGGGGCTTTTTCACCCGGAAGTCAGCATTTTTAAATTTAACATGCAGCAAATACCAGAGCTGTTACTTATTTACTCTCCTCAACATTAAATACTCCAATTTATCCTACAGAACAATTGAGGCTCAAAACTTCCCCAGGACATTACGAGGTTTTCTACCCAACTTGTGACTTGTGGAAAAACTAAAAACACGTCCGGACATATTTTTTACTCACCCCGCCGTATCCTGGATAAGCCATTTGATTACACCAAATAAACTCCTTCTAGTTTAATGCTTTCAGATAATAACTAGCTCTGCTGTTTCGAGGCGTAACAACTTCCGAGAAGTGAGAGTAGTTTCTACATCACTTCCGCCCTGCGGAAAGTCGGACGTGACTGATGGCGCGGCGGACCAATGAGAGAGGAGAATCATTTTTGAAGACCCGCCCATCTGCTGTTTTCATTTTTATGGTCCAGAACTGAACCTAGCAGTTTTGCTACAACGAATATCATATAAACCACAACTCATTTAACACGCTAACATGACTGTGAAACATAGTGTCGGCAGCATCATGCTGTGGGAGTGTTTTTCTTTAGCTGGCCTATAAAGCTGAATTATAAACATTGACGTCTAAATGTGTCTGACAGGTTGATAACAGGCTAACAAAGCTTTAATATATTTGCCAATAAGTTTTTCCAAATTGATATAAAATTGGAAAAAGAAGCAATAGGCTAAAAATAAATAAATAAATAAAAAAAAGAAATATCAATATACCTCAGCTGTCAGCATAATGAGAGATAAACTCATTTCGCAAAAAATTTTTTAAAAAATAATAGTGTTATAAAGGAATCGAGTCACAATTATGCATTTGGGTGATAGAAATACATCTATAAATAAATGTCTTTCATTTTAAGAGAAATTGAAGGCTTGCTGTCCATTAACCACTAGATGGTGCTATTGCAATCTGATTGAAGCCTTACGAACAGAACTCAGATTTTAATTTCCTCACTGAAGAATTTAAAAAAAGAGGAACCCAACAGAGGTTAAAGCGATTTCCTATGGTATGATTCCTCAAGGCAACAAGACAAATCATTTTAATACACAGAATCACATAATTACAGACATTTCAATTCAACTGGAAACATTTTAATTAAATTCCAGATGTAAAATAATTCTAGATGTAACCCTAAAGCCAGTTGGTGTAAGGGTTGTCTAAGAAGAGCAGGCCAACTAAATAAAGTAACTAACCACTCATAATCAAGAAGCAAGCAGTGACAGTGGAAAGGAAATACTTCCTTTCAACAAGAAGAATCCAAGAGCATATTTCTTTCCTGTTGCTACCAGTTTATTATAAACCAACACAAAATAAAATATAATTGTGAATTGGAAGTAAAAATCTGAAAAGTGTGGCATGCATTTGTACTCAACCGCCTCAAGTCGGTACAGCTTTGCAACATGTACAGACCGAAATGTAGCTCCTTCTATCAGCTCTGGCCAGCATCACTGAACCTGATAAAGCCTCTCCACGTCATGATGCTGCCATCACCATGTTTCACCCAGGGGATTGTTTGCTTAGCTGAATGTGCTCCATTAGTTTCAGTCACACTTAGTATTCTGCCACAAAGTTCCACTTTGGTTTCATCTAGCTAGTTGTAGTACCTTTTTACATATGTTTGCCAAAAGTTTGAAATACAACAAACGCTCATCTTGAAAGGCATAAGTAAAAAAAAAAAATAAAAATAGGCAAACAAACTTCGCACTCTTCCTGACCAATCTACTATCACAGCAAAAAGTATCAAACTGATGCAGCAGGTACATTATGTCCTTCTCCTGAGTGCACAGGCTGTAACTTCCTGTTCCTGTTAGCTTTGTGGTGCTTTGTGGTTTTAACTGAATTCAGCTCCATTACTGGGAGGTTACCTCTTTCTCCACACAGGGGGATTCCAGCACTCTTACACTGACGACTGCAGGAACCGTGGACATGAACCATGATAAGAACACAAGCAGGAAGCTAACAGGGTTCATTTATTGAACCGTTAAACTTTTTTTTTCTAAGTGACCGTGCATATGTTTCATTTGAATGGAAAACAGTGTTTAGTTTCTTTCAAGTTATTCTAGCTTTCTCTACCTCTTTTACCAATTTACACACCCTACACTTTGAACAAGGTAATGACAAAGAAAGGGTTACCATACCAACCCTATGGTTCTCTGAAAAGTATTACGTTTTACTATTTCTATGTGTCTTGTGCTAAAACAAAACAGTGATCGTTGGACATGCCAGACTATATCTATAAAGCATTCTCTGCTTCTCTCCTATGAAGGGAGTCAATTTTGGGCCCAGTCATTTGTTTTCTCAGTAAATTGTCCTGCCTAAAAAAAATACCACAAAGTATGATGTTTTTTTTTTCTTTCACACCAATGACATCCAATGGTACCTCCCTGTGGTAGGTACAGACTCCATGCGGTCGCTGTTTGTCTGCCTGGGAGTCAGTCTCGTTTCAGATAACTTCTTCATTCAAAGGACTTAGAGAACGTCTGAAGGAGGTTGGGTTTTGACAAGGTTAGTCCAAAAAAGTAATTGCAAAATGTGTTCTATTCAATCCACTTAACTGTAGTCATGTGTTGCTTTGTGTTGGTCTGTCACCTAAAACCCAATAAAATCCATTGAAGTTTGTGGCTTAATCAGACTGAAATATGAGTGCAATGCTTGAGGAAACTGTGTTTGCAACTCTGAACCACGCAGATGTGCCATAAGGATGTAAACAGCAGCTTTAGCGGCTCATTACAAACACAAGTCTCCCCCTTAATAACTCTCAAACCTAAACAAAATCACGCCCCGAAGCCAAGAATGCCATAACAGCTCTGACCTTTGCACCGCATCTGCTGAAGTGACAACCAAGCTTCCCTGTTTATGCCTGAGAATAAACACTGAAGCGGAAGATTTTCACATATAACTTTGCTATTTCTTACATAATACAGCAAGGAACTGAGATACAAGGTTAACTTTTCTGATATCTGATTGGTAACGTACACTAAAAGTACATCAAGACGGTAAAAATGACTTTCCTTCATCGTCTTGTTTTGCTCTAACTCAGTGACATCGGCCCCCTAATTGTCCAATAAGACCAAATGTATTCAGAGTGACAACTATAAACGGCCCCGGCCAGCTTAAGCGTCTGGTAAACGGATTTATCTGCAAAGAACCACTCCTCAAACAGAGCCACGCCGCATTAGAGAAGACATCCACTGTCTGTTTGTTTGCTGAGGATGTCCGGTGTGAGGCGGACGAGTGCGGAATAATACGACATCTGATCCTCGTAAAGACACAGCTCTGTGTTTGTTAAGCTTTTAACAGGCTGTTAACATTTACAGTCGGCTCTTACACTATGTACAAAAAGACTAACTTCCACAATCCGTGAAAACGGGCAAAAATACACTCAGTCTCCTTGTTTTGAGCGCATTCAATGCTGTCATAGATTTTATTTTAATTGCATGTGAATTAAATGGTAAAGCTTACTTTGGGTTTACCATTCTACAGTCGAGTACATAATTTCCCTAATGGAGAGCCATTAATGATTTTGTAAATATTGAGTATTAATTCAGGGACATTTATGGTAGCCAGTTTGTTGGCTTTGTAATATTGTACTTTACATTACGATTCAATAGGAATGCAGTCATCATGACAGTAGACAGATCTATCTTATGTTTTTGTCATGACAGGAGGTACAGAGCGTCTACAAATTACGACAAAAATAGATAAGATTTTTTAACGCATTCAGCAGCTTGTCAGATGCTTCTGTTAGCAGGTGCTGTTACCCTTTAGTCTAAATGTTAAGTATTGTGGCAATAAACAGTTTAATGTCCAATAAATGTAGTCAGGTTTTTCAATCAGAACATTATTTTATGACAGTAAATTTACCTGGTGGTAGTTGGACTGACTGGCGTTTATATATTGGATCCATTTGATTTGGGTTTTCTAGAAAATACCCCATGGTGGTGGCAGGCTGAGGGAAGTTGGCTTGAGCTAATGGGAAGATGGATGGCAATCCAGGAAGAATACCTGCTAAGAGAATGAAAAATGAAATTAACTTCGCTGTACAATTTATTCTCCAGATTTTCAGATCTTGATTTGCAAAAAATATTTACTTTCATCTGAAAACAGGACTTTAGACACTGAAAAACTGTTACTCCTTAAAACATTTAAGATGCTTCTGACATCTCACGATTAAGTCAACACAAGTAAGGTAACAGTTGTGGTCTGATGTCTTGGTTACATCAGTTTGTTGTAGTCCTTGAAACTTTAACTCTATCTTGAAAATCTCCCCCAAAACTGAACCGTACTCCACAATACTCTTAAAGCATTGTCTTTGTTGCTTGTGTTGAGACAACTGGTAGCTCAACAGTGTTCTCCATCATTGTGAAGGCCATAATATTCGTGAGAACAGCCCTACATAATATATTCCATTGTTTTGTGGACCTCAGAGGTTATTTTCAGGAATTTTCTTGGAACTTACCAGGAACTTTTACATAATTTTCATGGAACTTACTGTGTACTTCTTAGTATACTTTCCAGAACTTTCATGGGACTTAAAAATAAATTCATGTAACTGTTCAGTATCTTACCAGGTACTTTATTGGAACTTTAACGGATCTAAACAGGTGTGGTGATGAAACTTTGTGGAGTTTATTGGGTGCCTCCTGAAACATTCGTGTCATTTTCCTGAAACTTTCATGGAACTCACCAGAAACCTTGAAGTATATACTGCTTACTTTCTGGGATTTTATTTGATTAATAATAAATCAAAAGTTCTGATTAGTTCCTCAGTACTCACAGCTCAGAAACTGAGCGGTACTACATCAAGACTTGTACTTTAAGACTTTTCCAAAACGCCTATAAAACTGCGTTTGCTGAAGGTTACAGGGAGTATTAGATAAATTCAGGGAAAGCTACAGAAAGTAACATCTAAGATCCTCTAAACCCTCAGCCATATTATGCTGCTGAATACACTTATGTATGAAAATTATTTTAATGCTCTTAAATATATATATATATATATATATATTTTAGGAAACTGAAATTTTAGTTTCATTAGCTCTAACTTCTAATCACCAAAAAGTATTAATCACTACGAATTTAATAAGGCTGCAAATGCAGCATAAAATAATCAGTTATTCTGGAAGAGGCTGACGCCTGGTCAGCTCGCTGTTCCCACACGTGAACGTGTTGTGACGGTGGACAGTTTGGGAACGCCACTTCCTCAAAAGCTGGAGAACTTTACACCGCACGTTTACCGTCCCACCTTTGAAACTTCGGGCTGAGATAATGTTTAACTCCAAAGCATGACTTTCGCGTTACTTTGCAGTTCTCCGTGTTTGTAGCCTCGTGGATATCGATGCGGTCGTGATTTTGGACGGGTAGTGATCACAGAAGCAATGGTCAGTATTCTGTTCACACTCACACATTTCTGCGTTTTGACTCTTTTAAAACTCGGGCTTCTCGTCTTTCATTCCCGGCCAGGTTTCCATCGCCAAAGTGCTGCTCGGGGTCTTAGGAGCTACGGTGGTCGTCGTTCTGATAGTGGTGCCCACGGTGATATTCTTGAACGGTGAGTGTTTGCGGTTCTGTGGCACGCGCCGCTGACAGAACCGCGCGCGTCATTACGCACGATAAGTTAAATGTCACAACTTTAAAAAGGAAATATTTGGTTCAGATATTGACGGTTTCAGGCGAAAACAAATGCGAGTATTCTGTACGATATGGGGGTTTATACGTCAAAACCCGTACAGTTTTTCTCCACCATTTCCCCTGAAAAACAACTAAACAAGAACATCCATGACACAAATCTAACATGTTGGTCATTTTGGATATGTGTTTTTAAAAATACGTGACCCATCCGACAAGACTGACGCTAATAAAACATGGCCGTGACGTAACAGGAGGGACACAGCCCAATCCTCTAGGCATCGATCTGAGTGATGGACATTCATCCATCCATCCATTTTCTAACACCCTTGTCTCTAGTGGGGTCAGTGGGGTGCTGGTGCCTACATTTTGAGAATTTACATGTTTTTCTGGACCGACTGACAAGAAGTAGAAACACATCCACGTTTGTCTGGTGTTGGAGGTAATTCAGTGTTTGACAGTTATAGAAAAAATTGCTTCAGTTCACATTTATATCTGAAAACAGTTTCTTACTGTTCTGATTTACAGATGTTTTGATTCTAATATTGGGACAGAAGACTGTCATGAAACAGAGTAGTAGTAGAACTAATTAAGTAGTATTGGTAGAGGTGATAAAGTAGGGACTACAAAGTGGATCTTATCCTCTGTGGCTCTCCATCACAGTAGACATTTATTACAGAGGAATTTGAATAACATAAGTCAAATATAGAAAATGACTTTCAATGGGTATAAGTTGAGGCTTGCGTGTTAGAAATGTCTAAATGTGGCTGGAAAAGAGTTGTGGGCTAATCAAGTCTAACTTTCAAACTTTGGGTGGGATTTTTGAGCTAAAATGTATTTTCCTGGACTAAATAAGGAGAGGGACTGAGTTAGAAATCCCCAATGAAAGCTAATTTGGTAAACACTGTGTTTCAGACAATGGAAACGCTGAGGACATGAAAACGTACAGCCTACAGGACGTCTTCAACTCCTCTCTGAAACCAACGTCCTACAACATGAGATGGATTTCAGGTGGGGGTTTGGCGGGGAAATAAAAAAATATATATATATTGGAATATTATACTGATAACATCTAAGCGTGCACCAGTGTGTAAAGCCATAAATGCATCATTGAAGACTTTTATTATGTAATCTATTTTTATTGGTTATGCTTCTTAGTTACTGTTTCACCAGACTGCACCTCTAATACAGTCTATGAATTAGTCAGTCTCTTTAACTGTTGCAGTGCTTTGAAATGTTGAGTATCTTTAGTACTTTTTCATATTTTGTCACATTCCAACTATAGAGCTTAGGATACAGTATTTAATGTAATATACCAACACGGATGGAGATTCAGTTTCCAACAGAAGATCAACATATGAATGATTTCTAATCAAATTATATTCATTCTCTACAATGTTGCAGAACTACAAACTCTTCACACTTTTCAGTGGTAAAAATACTGAAAACGTTTAAGAAGTGTAACATTGTCTTTATTGCTTGCAGGAAAATGCAACATGCACCATTAGGTCATTGCATTACTCATGTTTCCAAGTTGTTTTCTTCTCTTTTTGTGACTCACTATCAGGGAGTTTCTCCTTGACTGTCCTGTGTTTCATACTGAATGTACACAGATTTCTGTCTTCCACAACAGATTATGAGTACCTGCATAAAGAAACCACTGGCTCTGTCTCCCTCGTCAACTTGAAAACAAACGTTTCTGAAGTATTTCTGACAAAAGACAAGTTTGTAAGTCGTCCTGGAGCGATTAAAACAAAGATAATGTCAATCTGAACAAATGCTGTGTTCTTTCCAAGATAATGCATTAGTACTTAAGTCTTTCTTTGAACAAGACAGATCGAACACCATGCTTTTGACTACAAGCTGTCTGCTGATCGCAAATATGTTGCCTTCATGAGCAACTACAACAAGGTACATGAAGCTTCTATTTACCCATTTAGAGTCAAACCTGACACATTGGATGCTTTTGACCCTTTCTGTTTTCCGCCAATCAGGTGTGGAGACATTCGTTCACAGCTTCTTACTTGCTGTATGATCGCGAGTCAGGGTAAGTCACTTGTTGATCTACCGATATTCTGGTAAATATATGCAACTGCAAGAAAATCCCAAATATTTTATATGTTCAGCATTTCCACTGAACATATAAATATATGTATAACAAAATCTCTGATTCGCAACAATCTCTTTCAGAAAAAATATCTCTTCCTCTGGCATTCCAGATGTAGTCCAGTACTTTGCATGGGCCCCAGCAGGGAACAAACTGGTAAGCCTGCAGGAGACGGTCATGCTGAAAAGAAAGCGCAGTATTACCATATTTTCCGGACTATAGCGTGCACCTGATTATAAGCCGCACCCAGTACATTCATAAAGGGAAAACAATTTTGTACATACATAAGCCACACTTGTCTATAAGCCGCATGTGCCTACTTACAAACGGTACACAGAAAGAGTTTTCAAAGTTTTAGTAATATACTGTACCTTAGCTTTTCTTTCCAAACAGTGCCTGTGACATGGCAGTAACACAGCAGCAATACGGTAGTAACACAGCACTAACAGGGCTGGTTAAAAAAAACATACCGGTAAAAGTCACTGAGAGCCGTCTTCATCTTCCTCCTGAGCAAGGAGACATGTTACGTTACATTGAACTTGCGTCTTCCTCTGCACATATATTCCCCCTGTCTCACTGTTACCTTTTCTGCTCGAGCGCAGAAAAGGTAACAAGTTAGAAAAAAATGCATAAATAAGCCGCATCATTGTATAAGCCGCAGGGCTGAAAACGTGAGACAAAAGTCGCGGCTTATAGTCCGGAAATTACGGTAAGCAAAAACAAACAGTCAAAATGGAAAAAAGAACCAAACTTTGCCTTCATGAGTAACTACAATAAGCAGATACTAGGATTGAGTAGCTTTTAGAAACACGTAGCAGCAATAACTCTCTTCCAACACTGGACAAACATGGATATGTTGAGTAGAGTTTAGATTGGGCCTAAAAATTCCAACTTGACCCAGTTTTTAGCTTTTGGTTCAGATCTTCCAGCTCCGTTTTTGTCACTTGTCAATTCTGTCACTACAAGACAAGCCCAGATCATCAACCCCCCACCACCGTGCACAAGTCTACTTTGGTCACATTTGGCTGTATATAGAAGATGGATCGCCTTTAGATGTGGTTTTGTTAAACTTAGCTTAACAACACTTTTTTTCACCATTTTTACGTTTAATAAATAGGAACTAAATCAAAATATTTTTAGAACCTGATACTGATTAGATTGTCTTTTTTTATGCCTTAATGTTTTCTGTATTGAAGTGAATTACCATTTACTACCATACTGGAATAATTAGCAACATTTCAGGAGAAATCTGTGTATTTTTACATTTGCATCCCCTTTCTGTTTGATTTCCAGGCTTATGTTTGGGACAACAATGTGTTTCTGAAGACCAGCCCCGAGTCACTACCAAAGTCAATCACTTCCAACGGAGAGCCAAACAAGATATTAAACGGGATTCCAGATTGGGTGTATGAGGGTAACAAAGAATCACATTCATTTTTTCCATGAGGAACCTCCCCACTTATGACTGTACTGTCAGATTTTCCAGCCCTGCTGTCAAAACAGCTACTGACTTTCTGATATTCTTTAAAAAAAAAAAAAAAATTTCTCAAGAATGCAGTGAGGCATTTCCTTCTGGTATTTTGTCATGAGGCTGATTTCTTCCAGATGGGGGATTTCTGCTACAACTCAACCCTCCTTCTAAGAATACATGGCATACCCCACCGAAAATATGAATTTAATGTCACCTCTGAATCACTGTGTGACAACTTCAAATACTACATGAAGTCAACCAGAACAAAAAGTTGATCATCTGGGTTTTTGCTTCTACATTTATTTATATTTTCTACTTCCAGAGGAGATGTTCTCGTCCAACCAGGGCTTCTGGTGGTCACCTGGTGGGAAGTATTTGGCATATGCTGAATTCAATGACACCCTGGTGCACAATATTGAATACCCCTGGTATGGCGAGGGCCAGTACCCCAGCACTATTTCAATTCCTTATCCTAAGGTGGGTCTTTGTTCTTGTCACGGCCTCTCTTGTATTGTGGACTTCCTGGTTCATCTTTCATGTTGTGCTTTGTTGCAGCCAGGTACTCCCAACCCAGTTGTGAAGCTGTTTGTTGTGGACACTGACAACATCACAATAGTTACAGAAGTTGTTGTTCCAGACTCATACAAATCAATGTAATACATGATATGTAATGTATGAGATCATCCCCCTAAAGGAATTTGGCAGAAACAGAGAATTTGATTCACTTTTTTCCCCTCCATCCACAGTGAACACTACTTGGCTACCGTTAACTGGGTGACTGACACCCGGATAGCTGTTCAGTGGCTAAAGAGACAACAGAACCAACTCATCCTTCAGATTTATGACCTTAATGGAACTAGTTGGAATCCTGTTGAGGTCAGTCCTAAATCATCTGTACATGTGTAAAATTCACATGTAATAAACTTTTCACATTTTCCACATTATTGTGCCGTCAAGTTAGTGTGGAACATGAAGGGGATCTATTATGCTTCCTTGAATTGTTTACTTATTGCCAGAAAACTGCTATTTTTAAGTTCTTGGACTGTTTCTTGAAGCAGTAGAGTACAAAACCGTATTAATGAAAGCTGCCGTGTTTAACCATGGAGATGACAAGCAAAGTGCGTTCATGACTCCCACATGTCTTTTGGTAAACCTTAACTATCCTATGCCTGACAATACTCTTCATAATACGGTCATAGAAAAAATAAAGGGCATCTTCAGTCGGAGGCTACTTCAAATTTGCTGTAATATAGACTGCTACAGGAGCTCTTTCCTTCACCACACCCTGGTACAATCCCAGGGTTTATACAGGCAATCCTAGAGTTTAATTTACAACCTGAATTCTAGGGGTGCAGCAATAAATCAGCCAGCCAATTTATCGCCGCTGATTTCCTTAATTTTGGTAAGTTTGATCAGCCGATATTTACATCTGAAGCCGATCTTATCTACCTCAAGTGAAAGAGATTGGACTGATAGACCAACCAGGTTATGTCTGCATGCTTGCAGTAAACAATAGTTGCCCCACTGTTGCCAACTCAGTGACTTTCTGGGTATATTTAACAATATTTCATACAAAAAAAATTGGTATCGGCTAAAATTGGTAATCGGCGATCGGTACAACACTAGTGAATTCACAGCACTGACCCCTATAACATGATGGTCCATGTAAGACAAAACTTTATCCCACTTACTCTGGGATAAATATCCAAGGTTTCACTGGTTCATTAAAACCAGTGAAAGGTTTTAATGAAAAATTTTTATATGTGTAGTGGAATTTGGTGTTTCAGTTCAGTAATCCAGCCTATTAATGTCAGCTCAGGTCCTGCCAGTAGTTATTTTTATACAGGTTTTATATTTAAACGAACTTAAAAAGTCAGCATCAATGGGAAAGCCAAAATATATTGAAGAGGTGATAAAAAATTCAGTACCAAGAGAAATTCTGTTTGTTACCTTTTACTGGCCTTAATTTGAGCTCATTTCATTTACTACCTTTTACTGCCCTTTATTATTGCGCGGAAACCCCACATCGCCATTTACAGTAACTCTTTAATTAAATGAGTTACAACAACATTCATTTTCCCTTTGGGATCAATAAATTAATTTTGAATTGAACTGAATTTAGACAAAGATTGATGCTAATCATGATGCTTTCTGCTAACAGCTGGTGAAAACACGACATTTAAATTTAGAATACTACATAAGTTAATAAAAAAAACTATTTTGAAAAAAAACCCCTGAAATTTGGGCTAAATAAAAAAGTACGTTTAATACCTGCCTAAAAGTTATTTGCTTGTTAGTAGAGGCCTACTTCCAACAAAGTGTATAACATCTGGAAACATTTTTCCTAAATTCTTTTCTGTTTTGAGGCGTCTCTCTGCTTCTAGCTGCGGAGATAAAGGTTTTAATGAAACGTGACTTACAACAGCCATAAACCCACTGTTATCTTATTACAGCATCTGGAGCTGACAAGTCTGGGCTGGATTGGACGGGTAAGTTAACTCCCTTTGGTAAAATGTAATTTTTTTTCCTCTAATCTACAAATTCCATGATAAGACCATCGTGACCTGCGGTGTCAGGCACTGCAGGTCATTTAAAACTATGCAACTTCTCTGATATTGCACAAGCCCCTGTTGGGCTGAGCTACATGTTAATGTACATGATCTATGTTTAAATGTTTTCAATTATGACTTAAAATCAGGGGGTGGCTTTATGTCAAACTACATTTTTCAATATTTTCTTCTAGTTTTCTCCACCAGAGCCAGTTTTTGCACCTGACGGGAACAGTTACTACCTGATCATGACTGATCGGACAATGTACAAGCACATTCATTATGTGGTTGGGGTGAGTAGAATGATCAAAAAAACAACAACTTAGAAGTAAAAAATAAAAAATCTTGCACAATGTCTCTTATGAACACTCATTCTGCTCTGGCTTGTCATCCAGGGAAAGGCCACACCCATCTCACCAGGGTTCTGGGAAGACATTGAAATTCTGAAAGTCAGTGAAGACAGTGTGTAAGTTTTAAATTGGACGCAGCTGTTAATGTCTCTTTAAATATAGTCCGTCTGAATGTGACTTTTAAATAATTTTCCTCTCAGAAAAAGGTCTAAATTGTTGGACTGCACATGTGTGTTGAATCTAACCAGATTTCCACCATCACCAGTTGCACACATCTAGCTAGATCTTGTAGCTAGAAGCTAAACATATGGTCCCACTTTCTGGACTAAGTTCAGCTTTCGGCTACTTTACTCTATTTCCAGCAGTATTGATTCCTCTAAAAACTAATTCCACATTCAGGAAACTCTGCAGTGATCAATTCTTTCCGGATTCCATTTTCTCCTCAGGTATTATTTGAACAACGAACAGAACCGCAAGCCAGGAGGGAGGAACGTCTACCAGTAAGAATTTGGATTTCCCTCGTGTAGGAAGTATCATTTCCATAAGGAAAACTTATTAACATTTACATGGTATGTTTGGACACCAGGTGGACGAAAAACATTAGCTATAAGTGCCTCACCTGCATTCTTCAAAAAGAATGTGAATATAACACCGCCTACTTCAGCCACAATGCTTCTTACTTCCGCTTCAGCTGCCACGGTCAGTTATACCTCATCTGACTTTTGAAAAAGTTGCCACTCTATGTATTTTTATATTTTTATAACAATGACATTGGATTTTTTTTTTTTTTTTTTTGCTGTAAGGTCCCAGAATTCCACAGCACTTTCTTGTAGAAACTAGCACTTTTAAAAGTAAGCTACAGTTTCAATTTATTATCTTTAAATGACATGAAAGAACAGAAAACATATATTTACTTGTTCTTATTTCTAGAGATCAAGGTTTTGGAGGACAACAAGGTATTTAGTGATGCAATAGCCAACATCCAGATGCCCACTATGCGCCAAGAGACCCTTAAGATTGGCAAATATAGTAAGTAAATTAATCTGCGACTGGTAGACATTTATTACATACTTCCTTTTATAGCTGTCGAGTCTTGCAAAGGGAAAGATCTGGGTTCAATTCCAGCTTCCACCTGCAATACAGTGGTGTTCCTCTGTGCATGGACTACTGATCCATGCATCAGTGTAGGAATGTGTGTGTATGTTTGTGAGTGACTCAAAGAAGTCGTAAACTTAGCATTTATTTGGTCTCTGTAAATTGCCTCTATAGGAAGAGAGTTAGAGCCATTGGAAAAAAATAATTCTGACTTTAATCTCAGAATTCTGAGAACAAATTCGGATTTTAAAGAATTTTGAAATGCTAAGAAAAAAAGCCAGAATTCTGAGATTGAAGTCAGAATCCTATGACGGCGCATTAGGGCCAGTGTCGATAGAAAAAAATTAGTAGCACATTTCTGGGGGTAAAAAGAAACTCAAAATTTTGAGATTAATCTCAGAAATTTTCAAGAAAAAACCCGGAAATATCTGAGTTTCAAAAGTCGGGAATTTTTGAAAAAGATTTCTGAGATTTTGGCAGAAATTCACTGAGGAAAAAAGTTCTTTCTTTTTTTCTCCAGTGGTTCTAATCCTCTTCCGTACCCCTAGGAGTGTGTGAGTTGTTTGAAGCAGTAAGAAACTTTGTTTTCAATTGTGAATTGATCAATGATTCTTTTTTACATTGGTTTTCAGAAAAATACATAATTGTGGCCTTAAACTGTCAATTTCTATCTCCAATGAAAAAAATACATTTCTTTTTATTCACAGACCTTTGGTATCAGATGTATTTACCCCCAGGCTTTGATAAGTCTAAGAAGTACCCTTTGCTAATTGATGTGTAAGGATCCACTGTACTAAATAAATAACTAAAATACATAGAAACTTAACTCACAAAAAAAAAAAAATAACAATAACAACAAATCTGCACACCCTTCCAGGTATGCAGGTCCTTGCAGCCAGAAAGTAGACTTCAGGTACAGAGTAGGCTGGTCCACCTTCCTGGCCAGCACTGAGAAAGTCATCGTTGCCAGCTTTGACGGAAGAGGAAGCGGTTACCAGGGTGACCAGCTGATGTTCGAAATCTACAAACGCCTAGGAACCTACGAGGTGGAAGACCAGATAACGGCAGCTAAGTAAGAGAATCTGGCCTGAAAAGTCTCAATAAAAATACATTTTGTCATAGTGCAATGCAGTTCTCATGAACTCCACAAACTAATTACCTCTTATCGTCCTTTCTCTAAAGGGAGTTTATCAAAATGGGGTTCATTGATAAAGATAGGATTGCTATATGGGGATGGGTAAGTAGTCAAGACTCGGAAAGCAAATATGGACTGTGTAAGAATAGGATTGGAGCTGTTGATGTGTAATATTTTATAGCACAAAGGCCAAGTCGTGGCTCTAAAAATAAGTTAATGTTCCACTTTGACGTCAGTGTGTTTTATAGTGCGGATGAGCTGATGTAATGAGATGTCTTATCTTCCACAGTCCTATGGTGGATATGTATCTTCGATGGTCTTGGGCTCTAACAGCGGCATTTTCAAATGTGGGATGGCAGTGGCGCCGGTGTCCAAATGGGAATATTATGGTATTTTAATTGGTGTTGATAGTCGTCCTAATTTGGGCCACTGTAACAACGGGACATTACAAGATCTTGATCTTGATCTGTTTGTTCCAGACACCATCTACACAGAGCGCTACATGATGCAGCCCTCAGAGAACCATGACGGATACAACGTAAGCTTCGCCATCCGTTATCAGTCATTGCATCTGTTATCTCATCGCCTGACCATAAATCTGGCTGTGTTTAGAACTCAACAGTAATGGCCAGAGCCAAGAATTTCCATTCAGTGCAGTACCTTCTGGTTCACGGAACAGCCGACGGTGAGTTCCTACGGTTCTAACGTCCAAACGTTTTGCAACCAGGGCCACAACTGTGAAGATAAGAGGAATCTTGGGCCACGAAAATTTACATTTTCATCCCCTATGTCATAAAAAAATATAGAATATTTTGAAACGTACTAGCCTAATTTTTATGAAGACTCTTCCATATAATTTTATAGATTCTAGGCTACAAGAGCATAACCCTCTTACGACATCCCTGTCTTAACCTTCTTATTAGAAAGATTTTCTCATTTGAAAGTTTTTCTTGATCCCTAACAGCAACATTGTCAACTAATAAAAATGACATGCTTGGAAAGTTGGAAATCACTCAATAATAGGAATGCACCAAAATAAGAATGTAGGCATGTTGGAAACAAACAGTAAAATGTTCCTGTCACCAGCCAGTCTGAATTGTAGATACAAGGAAAGACAGATCCATACAAATGCTATTCTTTGCTATGGTATTGCAATGAGTGGTTATTTGAACTAATGTTGCTAATTTCATATTTGTGTTAATAATCTGGCAGACTAGCATTCAATACTGTTTTTTTTTTTTTTTAGAAATGAAATAAAATGTATTATTTAAAAATGTTTTAGCGTTATAGTGAATTATTACTGTCAGCTGTTTATAAAAAGTTTAAAAACTACTTGCGTTTCTGCAAGTTGTATGCTAGTAGCTAGTAAATTAGCTAACTGACGCTGAAGTTTAGATTTCTTCAGACTATAGAACATGTCTCTAATAATTAAGGTCTTTGCCCCAAATTTATATTTACAAGCTGCAGTCTGGCTTATGTTGCATTTGGAGAAATGGCTTCATCCTTTCTCAGCGACATTTCAGGCCATGTGGAAATAACGTGGATAACGACACTCTTACTGCCTTCAGCCACTATTCTCACGAGGTATTTTCCATTTCAATTTAAGTTTAATAAGACTACAGGAAACTTTTTTTTTTTTTAATTTACGGTATTTGTCAACGCAAATATCTGCATTCAAGTGTAGATATTAATATTCAGGTGTGAGTTTTTAGCCTCTAGCCATTTGTTGCTGGTCTTTCCCCGCTCTGTCTCTGCCTTATTTAAAACTTTGGCATAACTACATGCCAAAGTGGCACCTCTTAATTTAATTTAGTGTTTGGTATTTTTTCTAGATAATGTCCACTTCCAGCAGGCTGCTGAGATCTCAGAAGCCTTGGTAAATGAGCAGGTGGACTTTGATGCTATGGTGAGTATGCCTTAAGATCCAAATGATTATTTAACAAACAAAGCTGCCAAATATGTTCTTTAAGTTCTTTTTTTGTGTTTTCCTTTCAGTGGTACACGGACAAGGATCATGGACTGGATGGCTTTGCCAACATGCACGTCTACACTCACATGACTAAATTCCTGAAAAAATGCTTTGAATAAGATTATGCATGTTTTCATTTTCTCATGTGAATAAGATGTTGTAGTAAAAACTGTATTAAATTATCATATCTCCTCCTTTAGGAGTTCAACCACAAAGTCCTTACCAAAATGTATTTACCAAATAGAAAGCAAATGTCCTGAAAGTAGAGAATATAAGTAGAGATGCGCACTGAATATACTCACATACGAAGAAAACCCTTTCTCATCAGAACAGTAATGTCAAACAAAATATTCCTTCAGAATGTACGTTTCAGAAACCACACAAACAAAACTTATAAAACTCAGAAAAGCGCATGCGGTGTCAGTGCAACCCTGTCGGACCGCGCACAGGGTAAAAAAACCTCGCAGGGTTCCCCGTCTACAGTTTTCAAGCTACAAGTAGGTAGCATGTCTGTTAGGCTAGCTGCTGGAGCTAACATCAGCTAGTTAGACTTATTCTATTACATAAGCAGAATGACGCCATTCTTTGTTTCAGTTAGACCATGTTATATATTTTGATATAATTTATGTATGAATACTATGAAATTGTGATACTTTTGCTAAAGGTTATCATACTGTGAGCGTCATAACATTGCTAGAAGCAGCTGGTTTTACATTGCTGTTTGTTTATAGCGGATTCACAATGACCTGAGAAACACCCAAAGATATCTGAAAATATTCATGTAAGTGTTTTACTTGGAAATAAAATGTTGCATTCTGTTAAATTTGTATGTTAATTATTTTAAGTTGTTTTACCTTGAATTATCTCCATACATATGATGAAAACCGAATCAAAATGTTTCTGAAATAAGTTCACAGATTGCTGTTTATATGATTCCATGAGAAATAAAGAAATAAATACTTTTTTTGTAAAATTATTGACGTTTTGTGATCTATTTTTGGCGTCTTTGGTTTTCTGTTTTGTCTTTTATCGTTAATGGAACAATGTTGAAGTTTTGCATCTGCAACTTACATTTTCAGTTTTGCTTTGATTCATGATAAGTAGCATCTTTTTGGCTTTTGTACCTTAAGATGTTCTGGTTTCAGACGAAAAGTAGAAATTGTCTTGGATTTCGTCATAACTTTATAAATATTAAGCTCATGCTACATCGTATCGCAATAAATAGTTTATTTCAGCTTGTATTTCAACCTAACTAAAAGAAAAGGAATAGCAGCGCAGACGTTTCCTGCTCTGGTTGTAAAACCCAAACTGCCGCTGAGGCAAAAACTGATCAATATTTCCAATTCTCTGCGTCTGATTGGCGAGAAGCCTCAAATACTGACTCACTGTTCAAATACACCGTCACACGTACTGCTTCCCATCGTGATGACACAGTAGTGCATTAGAGCGTCTCCCTGACTGTCTATTTGACAAGATGAGCAGCAGTTGTTTGATCTTAACACCTAAGTACAAGCAAGCATCACGCATGAACTGCACCTTTCCACCTGCACCTTTCAAATGAACAAACGCATGGCTCGTTTACTTGCCCGTCACTGAGGGGTCCTGTGTCTAATGGGTCGAGAGTAATGGGACCGTAAAGCAGGTCCGTCCGAGGAGATGGGACCTCCTCTTCCAGTATATAAAGCTGGAAGGGAGAAGCAGGTGGTTACACAAGAGCATCAAGCAGAGGAACTAACAGCACTGTTTGGAAGGAAACAACACAAAGTGAGTTGAATCTTCTCGCCTTTACACCATTTTACCTTCAGCTGATGAACTGTCCTTGTTTATGCCTTATTTCATGTCACAGCTTGGAACCATGAGAAGCATCCACTGCTTGGCCAGCATCCTTTTGGTCCTGGGCTTCGTGCAAGTCAGCTGGCAGGTCCCTCTACTTGGCACAGAGGACAGCTCAAGGTAAAGTTCTCTAGGTTTAGCACAATTTAACTCAAAAGACTTCAGTCTGTGATATACAAGAGTACAGAGATAGGACATAAATGTGTTACATTATAGATTGATATGGCCTGTACTTCTAAACTCAAATACTTTAAGATATCAGAGCACTTTAACAAAATAACTCTACAACAAATAAAAGGACTAACGTGAATGATAGTACAACAGAAATAAAAATGTTTCCCCAGAAAATCATATGGGAAGAAAATCAACTTACAAAACAACGGTTGCTTTGTTGTTAACATGCAACATTGTTTAACTCTTCCACAGTATGGCATGCGCTTTTATGGGGGGTTTTGTGTGTGTGTGCATATGTGGTTTTGGGAATTGACAGTCTGATGCGACACCCGCCACGCCCTCCCCGCTGTCCGACCGCCACATCTGCCACGCTCCTCTTGAGCCTGGAGGATGTTCTGTCATTGTAAACTTGATTAGAATTTTTAAACCAGTGTTGAGCTTGAAGGTTGTGAGCTGGTAAACATTTTACCTGCTGTAGATATCACTGTTGGAGTCTTCATTCAGTACACATCCAGGATTGGTGGAGCTAATGGCTAGTCCGAGGGCACCAAGTCCAAAGCATCTTAAAGAAAGAAAAAAAAATCCAGCATATAATCCATAAAAGTGGTTAATGGCAGCAATATTTTATGCATCTTAACTGTCATCACATTTTTATTGAATGGTTATTTACATAGAAATCAAATTTAAACTTAAGTTGGAAGTGGTGCGTCACCAATGATCATCTGGTGAGATTCGTGCTCTGAAAATGAATCCTGTAAAGTCCTGTTCATCAGACAATAAGACTGTAAAAAACAAGAACGCTTTTTCCTATTTTTTTTGTGCTTTTTGACAAATCTTTACTTTTAAATACCATAAAACACTTTAGGTATTCTGTTTATAGTACATGTCTCTCACAGGACGGTTCTCAGTGGCGCACAGCCTCCAGACTCCATTACCTGTAACAACTAATTAACTGTTTCTTTTTAAATAAGTGACCTCATACTGTCTGAATTTATTTGCAATAATATTTTTTAAATGCTGGTTAAAAAATTAAGTAGAAATTTAGTTGAAGATAGAATTTAGCTCTGATGAAAATTATGCATCAGGCATAATTGAGCAAAGTAAAAATAAATTTCAGTCAAAAGAGAGAATAATATTGAATTTATACTGTTTTACAATTTCTTTTACTATACTTCTCATTGAAATTGTTATTCTTTTATTATTTTATTTCAAATACAGCTTAAAATGCAAAAATCACAAAAGAGAGGCATTTCACACCCCGACTTCAAGATGGCGGCCAAGAACTTCCAATACATTCCTTGCTGTATATTAATTGCTTACAGCCTTTTCACAGAACTTCACTTCAAATATCTTGAACTAGGACTTTTTTTTAAAAAAAGCTCCATGGTTTAAAAACTAAGTCGAGATGATTTCTTTACATGCCTTGTATCTTTTGCAGTTTCGAGGAAGACAACAGATTAGCCAGTGGACCCCAGGAGTTGTCGAACATCAAGAGACACTCAGAGGGAACTTTTTCCAATGACTACAGCAAATACCTGGAGGACAGGAAGGCCCAAGACTTTGTCCGGTGGTTGATGAATAACAAGAGGAGCGGGTTGGTGTAGGATTTATTTTTAAAAAAAAGCCATTTGAGAAAGTTTCGAATTGTCTGCTTTTCTTCATCGGGTATTGTTCTGTTTTACTGCAGTGCCGATAAGCGCCATGCAGACGGAACCTTCACCAGCGACGTCAGCTCCTACCTCAAGGATCAAGCAATCAAAGACTTCGTTGCCCAGCTCAAGTCTGGACAGATCCAAACAGAGTAGGCCAATGCTCCGTCTTTCAGTTCCAAAGCCTCCAAAAACCGCCTGGCTGTTTGCTTCCACCATGAACCCATTACTGGAACCAGAGTGATCTTGAACTAATCATCTGCTTTGTGTTGCCCTTCACCCATTGTCCTATTTTTTTCCCTGTCCTTTCCTCTTAACGTTGTGCTAAAATAAATCAATGAACCTTTCCGCTGTGTTGATTTGATATGTCTATTTGCACACGGTGCAATGAATCACAAAACACACAAGCAGACAGTGAAGCTAGCATGACACAATTACAGCAACAGCTATAGCAACATATGATGGCTTTCAGGCCAAACATTAGAGCTCCGATATGAGGGTTGCTGACCCTTAATGGACACTGTTTACATTGTGTCCTTGTGTACATAGATCGGAAATGGACAGCCTCGCTCAAACGATCAGCAGGAGGCATGTAGATGGGAGCTTCACCAGCGATGTGAACAAGGTGCTGGACTCCATGGCCGCCAAGGAATACTTACTCTGGGTCATGACCTCTAAACCTTCAGGGGAAAGGTAATACAAAGTCGACACGGCTGATTGCACAAATGCTAACGCTTGGTTTTTTTCCCCCCCTATTAGTCGTAATAAACATGACTGTGACTTTTGTCTTTAGCAGCAACAAACGGCAAGACAACCAATGAGACTCTTTTCAAACGCCACCTAAAGCCATATTGCAGAGGAACAGGAAGCCATACCACTTTGCATGTTATGTTAATATTTTTTACTTTACTTTGAATGTATTGCAAAGATACAAATAAATGCTATTCTTCCACAGACAAAAGGTGCACAAGGGAAGAAATGAAATTCAGGGCATGAAATTTTCTACAAATGACAATTATTTGCTATATTTCTAAGCTGCAAACAAGAACACCAAAGGTTCTGTCTCAGGTAGTCCTATGGAAAGCACATGATTGTCATAGCAAATGAATATTTTACTCTGCCAAATAAACCTTGTCATTTATTTAATCTCTTTGCCTCCTTTGTTTAGAGTGTACAACCCCTGGTTAAAATGTTATTCTTTCATGATGCACAAATGGATGGAAATTTGTGACAAGATGTGACATTTATCTTGTAAAAATAAACTTAAAAACAACCAATATTGTGCAGTATATGTGCAGTGTATGCCGACACTGTTCTAAAGATAAAAAAATCTTAACGAGCAAACACCTGAAGTTCTGGGTATAAAATGACTAGTTCATGAAAAGCAGTTTCATCAAAAGTAGCCCCAGGAGCATCGTGACACCACTGTAATTAGATCGAAGCAAATTCATGTGTTAGAATGCTGAAAACCACAAGAGGTGGTTTTACATAGTATTGACTCAGAAGGGCTTAAATACAAATGCATGTTTTCCAAATCCGTACTCGTGGAGAAAAACCAACAAACATTTTACTGGGGATGCAGTTGGGGTTTTGTCAGGTGTATTGGCATTTAAAATAAAAACATACATACATAAAGCAAAAAACAAACAATTTCAGCTGTTTTATATCTTTATTTATGTTGTCTTGCACACACTCTCTCATTCTCATGAAACTAATTACAACTGCACAACAGATCTGAACTTATAGTTCTCCATAAAGGTGACTTAAATTGTTAAAACAAAAAGTGCCCGTCTAATAATACCAAATTTAAGGCAGAATTCCACACAGAAGTGGTCAAAATATCAGATTTTGATTTCATTTTGACCCACCATTGGTTTCTCTAATCAGCTAAGAACCATCGGTTGGACATTGGGGGGTAGAGGGAAGATAAACAAAAATCTGAATTCAACACATTTCTTATTAGTAATATATTAGTAACATTTTACACAAATAAAATATTCTATGTATTATACAGTGTTAAGACTCTTTACCATTTACATTTTGCCCTTACCAGAAGAAAAGAACAGGATTATTGCATCTCTAGAGGAATCCATGATCCTGCAGTGATATAATTTCACCATCACGCAGGATTTCTTCATTATTTTTCTTTTAAAAACAATTAGCTTTGGATGCTAACACACACAAGGTCAGTTTCAAAGGAGATCACATGTTCATAGATGACACTTACTGACAAGATGATGAAGAGTATGCTGGAAAACACTGAGCTGTTTGAACAATCACCCGAAAGTTAAGCATTTAAGTTTCTCTCTGTTATTCTTAAGCAAAAAGATAGCTAATGTTAGCTAAAGTTACATGTTACCGAACTACGCTGCCATGCAAGCTTGAAAATATCATTTTCACTTAAGATGTCCCAGAAAAAAAAAAAAGAGTGCGCTAAAAAGAAATAACTGGGAAATAAGATCATTCACTTTCTTACTTTGGAAGAGTAAATTGAAAAGACTGATATGGCTCTGGTATTTCTTCATAAAATGAAATGCTAATGCTAGCAAGGACAGATTTAGATTTTTTTTCCTTCTTTTTTTTTTTTACAAATTAGATTGTACAAGCTGTTTGAAATGAAACAAAGAAGACGTAAAGTGCTTGTCAGCTTTAGGCATTTTACAGTGCTATGAAAAAGTAGTTTTCCACTTTCACATCTCTTCCATTTTGACTTTTTGTCACACTTAGCGTCATCTAACCTCGTGGGTGTGGCTTGAGAAACTGAACTCGGATTTCCAGAAAAACTGTAGTAAATCAAAGTTATTGTATGATTTAACAAGGGAAGAGCAATTACTTTTTCAAGGCTAGGGTTTGTTTGGATAAGTTTTTCACTTATTAAATGAAATTGCTATTAAAATTTGACATTAAAGATTGACAAAAAAAAAATGGGACTACATCTGTAATGGTCAAATACTTTTTCGTAGTACTGCAGCTACTTTCGAGGAAAGACAAAAGGGTTTCACGATTTACAAATTTTGCGTTTAACCAAGCAAAATGTGTAACTTTAGCTTTGTGTTTAATGACATGAGACAATTGCCAGCATCTGCTCACCATTTTGTCCCTAATAGTTTTGAACATTTCACACCTGATTTTTTGGGGGGTACGAAAAGGAACAGTTTTCCATCAGACCATTCACACAGACTCTTGTATATATTGAATAAATGTATGCTAATACTTGCAAGGACCAATTTAATACCAGTTTTGCACAAAGTACATTGTATGACGTTTCTGGAATGAAACAAGGTATAAAGTGCTTCTTCGATTCATCTGGGTCATTTACAATCTTTGCGATTAGCCTAGCCTGCCTGGCCAACCTGCCACTAGCTTTAGCTTTATGTTAATTCTGCCGTGTTGTAGTTTTGAACATTCATTACCGAACTTTTTCAGATATGAAGGGGAAATGTTTTGCGCCAACCGCAGCAGGGAAACAAAGAGGTTTGACTTTCTTGATTTGGAAGAGTAATTCGAAAGACTGATATGGTTCTTACATTTCGTCAGTAAATGAAATGTTAATGCTAGCAAAGACTGATTTTAATGCTTGATTTGTTGAAATATAACATTTGTGGAATAAATCAGAAACAATATAAAGTACAAATCAGCATTAGGTGTTACATTTGAGTAAGACCAAATAGACAGTTTCCACATTTTCATAGCTATTCTTAAACTGAGCTAACCTGTTGCTAGCTTTAGCTTTGTGTTCACTTTGCTCCATTTCAATTTGTAGCTTTTGTTGTTTTGCAGATGAGTTTCTCACGTAGAACTGAGAAACTTCTCAGATCACATCAACTTTGACAATTTAAAAACAATATCTGTGATTTACAGTCCGCTACATATGAGGTTTTTAGGATCATAAAAGTCAACTAAAGAAAGAAACAAAAACAGGGCACCATAAAAAAGATTTTTAAGTTAATAAATTAAGTTGTACATAAGATTGAGCATTTATTGAATTGTTAATTTCTGCAATTTGACAAAAAAAATAAACTTGTCTATCATGGTTGAACTACATGGCTACAAAATGTGTTTGTAGTAACATGTAGGTATGAATTGCTGAAGGGGGAATTGACCAATCAGAGGAATCAATCTTCTCAGTTCATTCTTAGTAAGAAGGCTAAAATGGACATTTCTCAGGAGGTAAACCGAGGAAATGCTCGACTGAAGGAGAAACATTTATATGTGCAACATCAAAGGTGAACACAGCCACTGACACATAGACATTTAGATTTACATTATAGTATATAGAAAATGTTTACTTTCAGAAAGTTACATAGCCAGCGCTCTTAGGTTCGTGTGAGGTGGAGTAGACCTGGCAGACATCTAATCAGTCACTATTCTAAGGTGCGAAATTCTGCTGCAGCATTCATTGCTCCACATGAAATCCATTTGCACTTGCTGTGGCAGGTGTTTTAAAGAGACAACTTGCAGTTGTTGTTTTGTTTCGTTTTTTTGGAAAAAATATTAAAAAAAACATACAAAATACGAAGAAATAAAATGTTAAAAATCATTTAAAATCTGTCAGGAATTGGCCTATAGACTAAGATATTGTTGGAGTCATAATTCTGGCTTCACTCTGTTGCTGGTTCTGTATCGCCATTACACATAATGGTCCGCACCAAGTTAGGCACCAAGATGGGAAAGGTCCGATTTGGATGTAATTTGATCCGCATGCAGAGTAGGAAGGATTCAAGTGGCAGAACAGAGGTTTTAAATGTTTTATAACTAGAATCACGTCAGCAATTTTAACAGACTATCACAAAAGGACTTTTTTTAAAAAAAAACATCCGTATCCGGTGGTTGCAGTTCGATAACGCACTCTGGTTTTGAAACGTTTTAACTGGAAAACTGTATCAGAAGGTCCCTAAAAGTTGGAATTCTGAGCGAGATTAAAATCCATTGCGTATAAAACTTGGTGAAAGTTGTGGTAGAAAAAGTCGTTTGTTTGCATTTGTGACAAAGTCTTTCACACAAACAGTGCTGTACAGCCTCACTTAGAGGTTGAAAGTACAAAATGCAGAAAAATACACTGTAATTAGTTTCTATTTCTATCTATTTATTCGAATCATTTGACATCTAACGTAGCAAATCCTATTGATTTTCAAGCAATGGTTATGTTTTGATTTGATATCATTCCCAAAAGTGTCCAGGATGTTTGCAATTACCAAACAAATACAAAAGATTTCTTCCGGGTATCATTCAAAGCCAAAGTAGCAATAAATGTATTCAAAACAGTAGCTGCGTTTCCATTGACCATATAGTTGCGCCAATTGGAATTAGGAAAAATAATTTGCCAAAAAACGTGACTTAAAAAAGAAATCACGTGTTTCAATAAAGATTTGCATTAGGATGAGGTGGTAAAACTGCACCTTAGGGTGCATCACACAAGTCATGTGATAAACAACCAGATGCTACTAGACGAAGAAGACGACAGGAAGTGGTAGGAGGATGACGGCGCAGCATGTTTTTTAATGAGCAAACTTATTCGTGCGTGATTTCAATTGCTTTTCTTTAATGGAAATGCCGCAATAGTGAAATTGCGTTTTTTTCCACGTTAGAGGAATGTTGGTAAAGTTTTGCACCTATTTGTGATGAAAAGGCAGCTACTGAAGGGAATAAGAAGAGCAACCAATAGTGGAGAAATGTTACCAAAGCCTCATTCAGCTGATGATAGAGTGTTAAAGTGCTTGACAGCTTAGTTTCAACAGATCCTGTCATTCTACTAGTAATGCCACATATACACTCTCTGAAACATGCTAGCTGTTCACTAATTGATCATTCCCGTACCAATTGCTGGTCTGAATGCGGATCAAATTAAGTCCAGAGTTGGTTCTTCCTTCTGTTTGCCTAACTTGGTGTCTAACTCAGTGAATTTTCTTATGTTGCTTATGGTTTCCAACAAATACTTCTTTCTTCTGAACTTGCACACAGACTTACATGACTAAAAACACAGTGTAGCACAGTACATAGGTGGTTGAGTGTGGCACGGTATATTTGTTTTGTTTTGCTTTCTCTCTTTTTTCTTTTATTTGTATTTACTGATTGACAGCACAGTGGCGTCACCAACATGTGTCATCACAAACTCGTCTCCCTGTCCAGGCTCTTGTCATGCCTCCTCCGCTTGTGTCGCTTTTCACCGCTTCTGGAGTAACTTCAGGGGAAGAAAAACAAAAACAAAAAAAATTTAAAGCAAATGGAATCTTAGGATGATGCAAAGACAAATGATTGTTAGGGGACATGCAACAAAACATGCAAATATGTCTGACTGAATATTATGTTTCTGTTCATTTACAAAAAGCAAATGTTTCCTTGGTTTCATTCGTACAGATTAAACTTTATCACGTTACAACGGCAATCTTTGAACAAACACTGAGGAAAAAAAATATCCATTCTCTTTTTGTGAAACATAAACATTTTAACATTTGCGACTCTAAACAGGTTATAAAAGTTACAGATCCCTGTTAAAGTCCTGATGTGGTTTAACGCAACAAATGTTGAAGGACTGTGAACATTTTTATCAGTGTATTTAAAATCTTAAACTAACATGCACAACCTGACGACATGAACTGTTCAACGGGGCCACTAGTCACTTCATATCATAGAGTTAACCGAATCAAGACACTATAGCAGGGGTGTCAAATTTCAGTCCTGCAGCTTTTATTTGTCTCCCCGGTCCAACACATCTGAGTCAAATGACTGAGTCGCCTCTTCAGGATGCGGTTGAGTTCTGCTAATGAGTGAAAAATTAAAATTCAGGTTTGTTGAAGCAGTAACGTGGTTCTAGAGGACTGGAGTCAGACACCCGTGCTACAGACTGTCAGTTCCAGCATGCAACACAAAGTGAGACTCTGCACGGCGACAGGGACTGCTGGGAACAGCTTACCTTTGGGGTATCGACTTCTGAGAGGTTAGGAAGGGGAGCTTAGGGGCGGGATGGAGCGAGAGAAGCAGGCAGGACAAACTACGTTAGTCTATGCAGCGGGAAATCTGCAAGGGCACAGCTGCTCTGAAATGCACATCTTTCTTTTCTTTTTTTTAACTGGAAAAATAGTAGTTCAGTCATAAACACCTGCCACTTAACATGGAGGTCTTTCCAGAAGAAAAACTTTCAGGTTTTCATCAACAGCAGAAGTGCTTACGTAGTATGTTACACATGTGAAGTGTTGGGAATTATCAGCATACCTTTTCGATCCCAGTTCCTTTTTCGTGCTCTCAGCAGGACTGACACCCTTCCACACGTTCCCAAAAGATCCCTTAGACATTTCGTCGGTGATGTTCACCGTGGCTGGGTCACTCCTTCAAACACAGTAGAGGGAAGAAAGTTGTTTCAGTCTTAAGAAATTGAACTTGTTTGCTTTTTTGTTTCATATTCTAATAGAATATCAACACTCAAAGCTAAACTAAAGGTGGAAAACACTCACCTGTAGTGCCCCTCTAGTGGGACTTGAACAATTCCTTCCTCCTCTGCGATAATACTGTGTTCCTCCTGCAGGAAGAGACGAAACAGAGAAAACCTGCAGCAAACTGTAACGCATCTAGCAACCGACGCTGAGCTCCTCTACTGCACCTCTTGTGCTGCATCCTCCAGCTTCTTCTTCTTCCACTCCGGCATCAGATCATCCAGCCAACTCAGTTCTCTCTTGGTGAAGATGAAATCCATCAACTTACGAATAAATACCAGGGCCAAGACCTGGAGAAAGAGCCAGATGAAGATACCAGGCAAGCGAAAATGGCACAACCACAGTCGCAGAGTCAGGTTACCATCATGGGGAAAACGATGGCCGCCCTGGAGGTCTTGATGACCCACAGCAGGACTAAGCAGCTGAGCTGGATGATGGTGAAGAGGTGGACCTTCCTCAGCGGCACATGTCGAAGGTAGATGAAGTCAGGCTGATGTTTGGCTGGCATGCCGAATAGCTTCAAGCGATCGAAGAACTTCGAAGATACAAGCGATACTTATAAATGAGTGTTTTCTGGGTTAGTTCTGGCCCCTGGAGGACTCTCTGCATGCTCACCTGAATGCCTCTGAGGGAAGATGCTCCCATGTACAGAAAGACACCGTAGAGGACCGGCATAGGGATGAACTGAGAAGAGACCAGGAAAAAGGTCAGGATCAGGATCGCAACAGTTAGAGCTATGCTAATTTAGTGATAGCTTTGTTCCAGTAGCTAATGGTAAAGTAAGATCGTTTTATTTATATAGCACACTTTACATTAAAGTGTTTCGACTTTAATGTAAATCACTGGTTCAAAAGTGAAGTGGTTTTAAATTGTTCAGAAGTGTTACTTTTTGATATCTTTTAGCCTACTTTGTGCTGTCTGCAGGGCTCACCTACACAAATTTAAGACTTTTTAAACTTTAGCTTTAATAAGATAAAGCTACATAATTTTTAAAGTTTAATTAGTAATACTTTTATAACAAATTTATGTCAGAGCACGATTTCTTGGTTAATGTCAAGTTGTCATAACGAAGACATTTTGAATAATGTCAACTTTGTATTAAAAGTGTCATGATTTACCGAATGACACTTTATAACAACAGTCATAAATATTCATGAAGACTTACTCATGTTTATGACAGGTGTTATGACAGTTTTATTCACAACCCATCGAATAAAGTGTTACCAAATGTACAAAAGAAATGTACATGTATTATATAGTAGTGACAAGATTTAACTTCAACATAATGAATGTAGCATCATACAGGACAGCAATGCCGTTTAGCCAACTGGTGCTAATTTGCACTTGATAATGATGGATGCAAAAGTGTTAGCTAGCTAGCAAGAGCATATTAGAAACTAATCACAAAATGTAATGAAGATGTTTTGAGTGTGACTCAAACTTTTGCCTGACAGAAAAGTCCCACGAGATAAATAAACTACATTTAGAGATTAAATAGTCCTGCCATGATCATATTTATCATTAATGTATTTAACAACAACTTACATATTATCACCTTCCTGAAATAACGGCCAAAGTCAAGTGACTTTTTTTCATTATTTTCTAATGAATTTCTGACATTTTAAGACTTTTTAAGTATGCGAGGACATCCTGGTGATTTGTGGATAATCACAGTGACTTTAAAATTCAGTCTAGATTACTTGACTGAATTTAACGGGTAAAATTTAATCATCATTTCAAAACTGGTTAAAACTGGTTTTCTTTGCAACTCTACAAGCATTTTCGAGTGCTTTTTGACGTGAGCTGAGTAAATACTTTTAGCACGGAGGTCATGAAGACGGAGCAGCCCATGAGGGTGAAGATCATGAGGCCGGTGAAGCGCTGCTCGCGGATGCCCAGGAACTTGGGCTGCTCTCCAGGAGCAGAGCACTCCGACTCCAGCTTCAGGCTGTTCACGTGGGAGATGGAGAGCACGGTGGCCGCCACGAACCACGGCAGGCCCATCACCGAACACACGCCCAGCATCACCCCCACCACGAACAGGTCCAGGTGGTAGCCGCAGCCTTTCTGCAGGGGCCGACAGGGACAGACTTCAGCGCCAATGAGGCGTCACACAGCACAGAGAAATGAGCTAGTGCAAACCTTCAGCTTGTGCTCCTTCCTGTTGATAATAACCGCTGTGATCTGCTGGTCCATGAAGATGAGGATGGTGCAGAGCAGAGCGGGAATAAAGGTGACGATGGTGGTCCACCACGGGTTGGGTCCAACCGGGTTTATAATCCAGCCCCGATCGTCTCTAGTTGGCTTCCAGGAGTAAATGGGACATTTTTCTTAAGTGATGAGATATCTAAAGATTTTATACATAAATGTTCAAATAAAATGTTTGAAATAGGATTCAGATTATTATTTTTCCATGGAATTTGCATGCATAATACTTCAAAATATGGTTTAGTGACAAAATCTGGTTTCTTTTTAACAGGAGCTTGTTTTAAGTCAATTGGCAGATTATTTCACTTATAACAAGACATTTTCCACATTTTATAAATTAAAGAATCTGCCAGTGGAATCAGTACTTTTTAAATCAATATTAAGGAATTATTATTTACTTAAAACAAGCTCTTATATCTTACTGAAAAGTAATTTGCAAGTTAGTTTTGTCCAGTTTAAAGTGTGCTGAGATATTTGCACTTGAAAGTAGACAAAGATCATGGTAAGATTTTGTGTTTTTGCGCTGTGTGCTGCTTTACTGCAAACACAGGTGCAGAATTTCACACCAGGCTGTCATGGGGGCTTACTTTGAACTTGTTGGGGACTTGTAATTTAGGCGATGGGATTCCTATGGCATAATCAACAAGGACCATAGTGAGGATAGTGATAAAGACCGCAAAGTCGCTGATGACAGCCCTCACCTGGACAGAACAGAGACACACATATTCTTTAGACAAAGTCCATGTTGAATTCAAACAGAAATATGTAAAAAGAGTACAATTCAAGAACACCTTCAAAAAGAGTATTTATTCAGGTTGCCCAGGCGTTGTCTAAGACGGTGCATCAGGGGCTTCGTATATAGAAAAGCAATGAGTAAATTCCTGACAAAAATTTTTTTTAATTTTGAGAGATTTTCTACAAAAATCTTGGAAATTTCTGACTTTAAAAAGTTGAAAATTTGCTCAAAAAACCTCAGAAATTTTCAAGAACATCTAAGACAAACAAAAAAGCCACCCCAAAAAGTAAAGAGCAAGAGAAAGAATAGTTCTTTTAAATCAAAACAGTGACATTCAAGAAAATCCAATGTTGCAGCATCAGGAAGTGGTCATTAAGCATTTAGATGTTACTGCAATGTAATATTCATCACCACAAGGTGGCGATCAGATGACACGCTGTAGTGAGCCAACATCACCCCACACATTACACTGCTGTGTCATTTCAATGACAACCCATAGAACTTAGCATAGAATGGCCACACAGACTGCAGCGCTCTCGCTGTGCTCCCAAACAGCCAGTAGATGGCAGTGTATGCTAATGATGTTTTCAGGCAGTTTCTGTATTATTACTTATGCAGATTTCAAAACTAAATGGAGGATTATAAATAAGTGAAATTGGTTTCATTCTGCAGCTGGCAGGCCCTTTGTGTGAACAAAGAACAGATATTTTAAAACGATGGTGAGAATATTCAGTAGTCTATTTTCTAGATGGAAGTAAAGTTTGCAATTTAAACCAAAGTCCAACACTTAAGAGAAACAGCAGAGAATCCATTCTGCTTCAAGTCCAGTGGATGATTTGATGTCATCTGCTGGTTCTGGTCCATCGGGTTTTCTGAAGTCTTCATGCTTCTTTCTGCTGACAAGGCTGATTTCATTTTCCAAAAGGACTTGGTACCCAAACACCCAAAGACACTAAAAGCTGCTTCACTGAACATGATGTTACTGCGGTTGAAGAGCTAGCAAACAGGCCTGAGAAAATCTATGGAGTATTGTTGAGAGGAAGATGAGTGACACCAGATGGCACAAAAATTAACACATTACTCAGAAAAATTAAACACGTTTACGTTTTTTAAATTTACCTAATATTATAGTTTTCTGAGACACGAAATTGTGTTTTTTATTCTCTATAAAAAACTATTGCAAAATACAAATGCTTGAAATATTTCACTAGATGTGTTTACTTAGTAACTAACTATATGTGAACTTAATCTTAATTTAAGGTTGAGGGAAATAAATAATAAAAGTGTCTTGAAATAGACCCCAGAAGATCCCCAAATGTGATTATCTTCAGATAAAATTGATAAAGTAGACCTTCTCTGCTGTGTCACTAGTATTCTGCTCTGAAATTTCATCAAACAATATTTTAAACCAATAGAATATATTAAATGATGAGTTAAAATTTCTGTTTTTTACATATGTCTTAAAGATCTGGCCATTAGATTTTGTTCTTTTGCTATCTAAGCCACAGAGACTAAAACTCAACTGAAAAATAACAAAAAATATCAAATGAGTGTCAGTTTGAGTACCTTGGTAGGGAAGTAGCGGCTGAACTTGAACTCCTTCAAGAAGGCCGACATGAAGACTGTGGTGAAGAAGAGCACCACGCACCAGAAGAGGACGTCTGGGATGTACGGGCCATGGTGGCCACAGGCGGGCCCCTGAAACTCCCCATGTAACATCTCACACTCCTACTGGTCCCGGGGGTGAATGGAGATGATGATGGATGTGGTAATAATCAAAGGGAAAAGAGACGAGGAAGACGGTCGTTGAGGAAACGATTTACAGGGATGTGAAAAAGTATTTGGCTCAGTGGAGACGTTCCTGTGCAAATAAATGGGTTCTTTACCTTGACCTCCAGTGACGTCCAGTTGACCTGGGAGACTGTGATGTTCCTCTCATCCCAAAATTGCAGGGTCTCATTGCTCGGGTCCCTGGGCTCAACACAGCTACACCTGTTTGAGATAAAATAATCAATACGCTTTAAAAAGCCATTTTCTCACATTAAAATCTCAGTTTACTAGTAACGCGTAGACCATAAACTGTCTCCTTTACCACTGAACCAAGACATAGCTGCGGTACTTTAGCATGTTTCGGTCAAAAAAATGCTGAGCTAAGTACACTCTGCAGATTACATCTGTAATCTCTTTGTAAAGATTTAGAACTGAAGATTACTGGGATCATGGGTTTTCTGCTTTGCAACCTACAGGACAGAGACACTTGCCAGTACTGGGTGAGCTTCTGCAGGTCGTTGTGCTTGTTGATTGGATAGTGCACCCCCAGGTGAATCAGCTTCTCCAGGGCCTCGTAGATGAAGATGATGCAGATTAGTGCGGCGAAAGCCTCTTCGGTGAAGCGAGTGATGTAACAGACAAGCGAGCTGGCATCTGTGGCCACCAGCAGCAGGCAGAAGAAGGCCGTCCACAGCCCAATGCAGGTCCTCAGGGAGAGGTAGGAGAGGCCATATTCCCTGAGGCACACACACAAGAATAAAACACAAGTACTGGCAGAAACTAACATACAGTATTTTACCAAATGAAGTAAAGGAAGGGAGAAAGAAACAAGGACAGACAGAAACAAAGAGGAAGAAAAAGAAGCCTACTTGCAAAACTTGAAAAGGATCTTCTCAAAGACAAGAACAGGCCCAGTGCTGCCCAGGATGGTGAGGGGCTGACCGGCAAACAGAGAGTAGGCTATCCCAGTCATTGAAGCCCCAAACAAAGACTCGATGGCACTCTGGAAGATCCAGAACCAGAGTTCTGATTAACTTAGTGACACCAGACCTTTAAGGTTTGAAGGGCTTGCTATTTTCAATACATAGCACATACAAACATGTTAAGGGCAGCTAAAAATATTTTTAATATTGTGAAAAAGTTTCATATTTTTGTTCCTCATTTCAGAAGCAAAACTCATTAAATAGAGTGAAATATTCAAAGCCTTTATTTCTTGTCATTTTGATGATTAAAAGTCTGTCACTACCTTTATGACTACCAGTCAATAAAGGTAGTGAGTAGTCCATCATTTACTGAAAAGTTGACTATTACATGAGATCAATAAAAAAAATATTGTTGCTGATGTACCTTTTCCTAGAAAATATTTTCCTTCCACTCATCTTTCTGAACATGCTATAACTTTGTTGCCGTTTTGCCATTTTCTAGATAATATACTAGTTTCACCTTCTAAAATGAGTAAAAATATAAAAAAAAAAACATGAAGGTATTGAATCACTGATTTGTCAGTGAAAAAGGTTATATTTTGTAAAATATAAATAAATAAATGATGTCTGCTCATGGTAGCTGCAGACACTGTAGATTGTAAATCTCTGATTGGTACATCTCTAATTTATAGTCTCTGAAACTGAAAACTTACCACGCGACCCTCTGTGGCCTCGCCCAGGAGTCCTCCGAAGGTAATAACAGGTGACATGCAGGCGCAGTACAGGAAGAGGAAGGAGGCCAGACACTGGAGGCTGATGGCGTCTGTGTAGTCTGAAAGGTAGTGAGGGGCTTTTCGCTTGATGTCCAAGATCATCCCACCAAATATCCTGCAATGACACAGCCATGTTAAAGGGATAGTATTATGCATTTTCCAAGCACATAGTACCATTTAAATTGCTACATATATCAAATATCACTGAAAGGCAATTTGACTTTGTAATTTGCTGCCTTGGAATTGGGCCTCTGTCTCTTTAAAAGCTCCTGCTCTTTCAGAAACGCTGCTTTCAGGAAGTCATCACAACATGGCTCCTCTATTAACCCTTTAACTACGTTTTTACCAGCATTGTACTGAGAAGTAGCTCCTATAATGAGTTTGGGCTGATGTACAGTTCCACTAGCGGTTTGCTAATTGCTACTGGCTAGTCTGAAGAAGCTGAGTGGGGGAGTAGCGAGACTGAAACAGACATATTATGAATCAGTGCGTTTCTTGACCTCTTTGTATAAAAATACCCAGGTTAACATGATACACGTTGATATAGTAACAGCGCCCAGCTATGTAAAATCACAATCTGACTAAAAATTACAGCAAAAAAAAATTATTACAAAAACAATAAAGCAACTTGCTATATTTTTCACAAACTTATGTTATTAATGTCAAGAGCAGCAAATAGTTTGCATCCTTAAAATTACTCAATTAATGATGAAATGAGTTATTCTAGGCTCTTTGAAAGAAAGTGATCCAAAAGATCTGGCTCCATTCAGAAAATTCTTCTTATTATTATTTATTTATTTATTTATTTTCTTTTCTTTTTTTTGAGATTTCAGACTGTTGTAAATCCTTACATGCTTTTTATGACATAATTATTAAACAGTAATAAAATCAGTAGCAATCGGGACAATATTGATTTTAACTATGTTTACTGCAAAGGTGCCAAAAAGTAGTTTTTTCCCCCCATTTATAGAAATTTGTAAATGTATAGTACATCTATAATCCCTACTTTAGGAAAAAGCATGTACCAATAGCCTATCCATCCCTTTTTTAGAGTTTAATCAACAACACACCAACAAAAATCCATTATCTTGTCCTGCTATGGATCATCACAACATACCATTACTACAAACTGTCTTGATCAATGAGTTCTACTATTTCTTGCTCTATCAGGTGAGCGGTAGCGGCTGGTAAACATGTTAGCACATGGCAGGTGGTCATAGCCAAACACTAGCTCTTCCACTTTCAGTTGATTCACCAAATTAAACATCAGTAAACAAAGCTGGAGTTGCAAAGTGACCCCATGCTGGGTTTGCCTCTGACAACTGTGCAGTCAGTCCGGCTGCATCAAACTGCAACGGTGAGGTATCATCGGAGCAGGTTGTCATGACAACGTTGGGTGGGCTGCTTTGCTTATGTCAGTCCAGAGAGGATGGCAGAAACGGTGGTGGTACCACTGGAGAGAGCAGGAGATGGCTGACCGACAAGACTGGGCTTAAGGTTCGTAGCAGTAAAATGTGTTCATGCACACAATTTTTATTCCAACACTTAAAATCTGTAACAGTAAATGGATCAATGTCTCATTTATTGACATTAGACATTAGATCTACTTCTGAAGGTTTTATGTGAGTTTTTCTGAGTTACTCTGGGGGTTGAGGGTTAATGGTACCAGAACTTACCAGAAGAAGTTTTATATTTATTTGTTTAATGTTCAATTTGGACAGGATGATAAATTTTAATTGCCCATATTTGAAGAGTTTATTGTTATATTTTTTTCTACATGCTTTACCCCTTTACTATTCTAGGTTGAAAACTTAAGAAGCCTTTTATTTTGAAGGATGTCTGGATAGTTTCAAATGATGAGTGTGGCTCTAAAGCAAAGACAACTGAAAACAAAAACATGTGGCTTCATCTGAAGAAAAATGTTACAACTATAAAATCTGTCAACGTTTAAAAGGAACGTTTTTCCTTTATGGTCTAATAAACGCAACCAATATGCAATGAAGTGATACTAAAACAACAGACCTCTGTTTTGAGCAGGGAAGAATGACATTCCCCCAATAGAGTAGTCTGCACACTAGACAAGCTAAATTAACAGTTTGGGAGCAGTGAAGCAGCTAATAGGCGACAGGAAGTCAGGCACAGAAAATAGCTTTAAGAAGTGACAGAGTGTAAACGCTAAATTATTCTGTTGATCTCCGGCGCTCACCTCCCCGTGCGCTGGAGCTCAGGGCCACCATGTCCTCCATGCTCCTCAGACTCTCCAAGATCCGTCACTCCATTGGGAACGGGGGGGATCTTTCGCTTTTCCTGTGCAGTAAACATCACTGTCAATCAAACGCTGGGTATATGCCAGCTTTAAAGTGCAGCCTAATTTGTCCTATGACAAACACAAACAGGCACAGCAGGGCATTTCAACTGGACATATAAAGGCTGCAGTTAAAAAAATGCTCAGTGTCCTGTGTGGGTGTTTAACATCTATTTCAATACAGATTTTTGCTGATAACAAATAAATAGAAGATAGAAAAATTATGTTTCTGACGGGCTAAAATTTTCACATCAGGTGCAAATGATGAGAGCATTGAGAGACGTTTCGTTTGCTGAGTCAGAAAGAAGAGTATTACTGTTTTTGAGTCCGATAAACAATTTAAAGAGGTCTCAAAAGAGTTTTAACCTTACAGAAAAGAGCAGACAATTGGGAGATGTTACAAAGTAGCTGCCAAATTCGGCCATTCTATCAATTTCATCCTGAAAGCAGAATGCGGGATGCTAAAAGAAGAATCCAAAATCCCTACATTTTGAATTTACCTGAGAGGGAACATTCTTCGGCGGCTCTATTCTGATGGAGGGGTCCCACTCGCCGGGGGGCAACACGGTCACTTGATCCAAAAACTCGTCGATGCCTGCCACCAGGTCACTCCTGTCTTTGGCCTTATAGGCGACATCATGGAAAATCTGTATTTTTGACATTAAATATATATTTTCATTAGTGTGAAAATGAGCTCCACAATTACATATGACCTGATCAAAACAAAATCCAAGCTTTATGTCTCCACTGTTTTGTCCAGACAAGATTACATGGAAATGCAGTAAAGTGTTACTACTTGAAATATCAAGAACTTATATCAAAAGTGAGTTAACATGCTAGCATTAGCCACAATGCTTCTCATGAAATCACTACCAGCTGAGCAAAGAAGCGAGTTTATTAAAAGTATTATATTATGTTTACACTAGATTGCTGAAAGCAGTGGATCTCTTTCCAAATCTATAAATTTATGCGTTTCAATCCCTTTCATGGCTACAGGTGTAAAAGAATGAGTCACTCTCCACAGCCCAGTGATGTTAGATGTCCAATATTTCAAATTTTTCTCTCTACTAAAGGTTCAACCATCAACTGTTAGTGGAAGCAATTTCAACAGCAAACAGGCCACGAAAAATCCTAAAGTGGGGTCACGGGATGCCGAGGGATCGAGAGCGCAGAGGTCACCAACTTTCTGCAGTTAACAGCTTCATACCATCCAAACTTTATTTGCACACTAACAATAATGGGTTTCCATGGAAGTCCGGCTGCATCACCGAGTAGAATCAATGCAAAGTGCTGGATGCAGTGGTGCAGAGCACGCCGCCACTGGACAGGATCGGAGTGGAGGGCCAAATCACGCCTCTCCATCTGGCATTCGGATGAAGGCGTCAGGGTTTGGCAGTTGCCAGGGGAACGACACTTATCTGACTGTGTTGTGTCAAGAGTAAAGCTTGATGCAGAGGGGATTATGGTGTGGGGCTGTTCTCCAGGATTTGGACTGGGCTTCTTAGTTCCAGTGAAATAATTCTTAATGCTGCAGCATACCAAGACAATTTGGACCATTTGGTGACAACAGTTTGGGGACGAACCCTTCCTGTAAGACAGCTGTCCACCAGAGAGCAAAGCCATCCGCATGAAAGCATGAATAAATGAATGTGATGTCAAAGAACTTGACTGGACTCCACAGGGCCCTGCCACATCCTTGTGGGACACCTGTAGGATGAATCACAGCAGGCAATGCAGTCTGTGATCTCTAAAAATCCACGTCTCTGATGAATTATCAAAAGAAAAAAAAATTGGTGAGCAGAGATTGCTTAAAGTACAGTTTGTGAGCTGTTTTAATAAGAGCAAAGCTTCTAGTGAGTTATCAAGATCTGATGAGATCATGCAGTCCAAGATTCTTTGATTCGACATCCAATTGTTGACACAAACATTTCAAAGCCCTTCTACTGATAATAATTGGATGCTGATATTAAAAGATGAAGTATTTCATAATTAGTAAAACTGATACAAAGGCATAACTTCACAAGATGCTCAACATTCTTTATTTTATCTTTTTGTGGAGGAATTTTCATAAAATTATTACTTTATTCTCCTAGAATATAACCTTATTCTAATTTATTACGACTTTATTCTGGTAACATGTTATTCTCATATCATTGCATCTTTATTCTCATAACATGATTTTATTCAGGTAGAATTCTCACTTTCTAGTCATATTATTGCAACTTTGTCATATTATGACTTTATTCTTAAAATAAAAAAATACATAAACTAGAAAATATAGATTATAAGCTGCTGTTTGGGTCTTGATTGCTACAAAACGCTTTGTTGAGAATATATACATAAATACTCTTTATTCTATAAAGATTTCAGTTTGTTTTTGGCGTTGCCTCACCTCATCAGTCATCAGCGTAGCAATAGATCGCCCAATTTCATGATACTGGGGACCTTTACCCATAGGCCCCAGGAGGATGAACAAGAACCTGTGCAACAAAAGCAACACGTTCATATCTGACGAGAAACAAAGTCTAAAAGAGAAACCAAACTGCAGGACTTTCAGTCGGCGCCTGGATCACCTGGTGGTGATGGGAACTTCGGTAAGGCCGTTGAGCAGCACAGCAGGAGACAAGCGGATGAAGGCCACCACAGGGCGGTCCAGGAACTCCAGCTCCCCGACCAGCACATTGGACGCCTCCGCTCCAGGAGGGATCTTCTTCATGAAATGGAGGTCAATCTGTAACAGTAAGACGCAAACGGATTACTTCTTGACTGAAACCTGGATAAATGATCAAAATAGGCATTCTGTAAACAAAGAATTAAAGTAGAATCTGAACGACATGGCTAAAGAAAACACCGTTTGATGCCATTTGACGCCAGTCAAGTTACCTTTGTGAGAAGCTGCTGGTGACCATTTCACACACGTAACCCCAGACTGGTTAAACACACTGCGCTTGTTATGAGTTCAGCTCTCACTGGCCAAAGACAAACAAGAAGAGCAGTAGTTGTTCTGGCTGCTCACCTTACTGAAGTCCACAGTGCTGTTTTCTCGGCTGACGTCCTGTTTGGCCTCGTTGTTGGACGGCTGGGACTGCGGTGAGACCGTTTGGCCTATCAGAGAGCAGGAAAATAATATCGGCTTTCACAAGAACTACTTTCCCAAACAAAGACGCTGGGAAACGACACATTACGGTTACAACATCTGGAAGGCGGATACATTTTGCCCTCGCTGTTGCTGGATCTTTATTGGTGAAAACTAGTCAATCAATCAATCAAATTTTATTTGTATAGCACATTTCAGCAGCAAGGTATTTCAAAGTGCTTTACATCATAACAAACACAAAACCACAAAGTCATGCAACATAGAATCAAAAATCAAAACATGACATTAAGTCCAGTGCCATCATTAAATTCATAATTGATTACGTTTCAAATCCAATTCTAAACAGGTGGGTTTTTGGTTGCGATTTAAAGGAAGTCAGTGTTTCAGCTGTTTTACAGTTTTCTGGAAGTCTGTTCCAAATTTGCGGTGCATATATGCTGAATGATGCTTCTCCTCATTTGGTTCTAGTTCTGGGGATGCAGAGCAGACCAGAACCAGAACCTGAGGGGTCTAGATGGTGGGTACAACAGCAGCAGATCTTTAATGTATTGTGGTGCTAAGCCGTTCAGTGATTTGTAAACTAACAACAGTATTTTAAAGTCTATTCTTTGAGCTACAGGGAGCCAGTGGAGGGACTTTAGATCTGGTGTTATGTGCTCTATCTTCTTGGTTTTAGTGAGAACGTGAGCAGCAGCGTTCTGGATCAGCAGCAGCTATTTGATTGATTTGTTTTTTTGTAAATTTTCTTGTAATGATCCAGACAGGTAATGTCCTGTTTTGCAGTGCCGGGGGCCAGTCGCATTCTGGAGGAAGATGAGCATAAAGATAATATCTGGATGGATCCTCTGGGAAGTCAAAGGCAGGTGGCTTAAATGAAGTGAGGTCTGCTACGTGAGCGCTAAGCAGAAACGTGCTGAGGTGAACCTGTTGATTCATTCCATCCGTAAATTTGAGAAACTGGTCCAGAAGACATTTCTTCATAGGTATCTTGTGAATGCAGTGAATGAGTGGAGGAGCAGAGAGGGAGGGAGGAAGGAGGAGGAGAACCAGTCTCTCTGTCTCCAGTCGATATTATATCAGCTTGTTTTGGAATATCTTGCTCCTGATACGTGGAGGGTTCCATCATAGTCAGACATCCTTGAGCCTGTTCTTCTGAAGCGATGATCACATTATTGTCCTTGTTGATAAAATGAAAAAGGTTTGCAGTGAGGAGCTTTATCTCATGTTTATTAAGATTTCATCCGCCTCTTCCAAAAAGGTGAAAGCGTTGCCAATAGAGCCAGAGGTTATTAATGAAGGTCACTGAGCTGGCAGAGCAGGTTTTAATCAGCCATTTGTTTATCATGTCCAGCCTGGAGTGCTTAACTAGTGAGAAAGCCCAATATTTATATGTTAAACCATCTGATGAATACTGATTTACAACTTGTAGTAGGTTTTGAGTCTTTTGTGAAATCAAATTAAACTTCTAGCACTTTAGTGTTTGATATCAGTGGCCTAAGGAACATTGTACACTTAAAACATGCTGCATGGTCACATGATGGATTTTGCACATCAGTGTTGCCGCCATGTCGTTAGTGGCAGTTTTGTCAATCAAATAATCCCTGCAATAAGATGCCCAGCAGGCCTGAATCTAGCTACAAGGCGGGTCACGCTCATTTTCATTTTGGGCCAAATAAACTTCATGAATCTTCTCAAGGGCTTTTTGTGCCAGAACATACTGATAAATCCCATTAACAAACTGTTAAAACATTAATAAATAGCTTTCTCTGCAGCTGATAAATCATATTGAACATCTTTTTACATCCAGGATTTCACAGGTTTTGTGTTGTTAATTTAGAAATATTAACAACACAAGACTTTTTGCTACTCGCCACATCGATCTCGTAATACAACTTGACCTTAAGTAAGGCTGAGGCAACAGTGTAGCGAAAGTAAGAAGTACTGCCACCTGCAGGTGGGAGTTAGCAATCACTTAAACCCAATGTTTTTGACCATTTTTTGCGGAAAATTTGCAATGAACTCACAATTGACTTTTGTGGCGTAAAGTGTGACAACTATAAAGGAAATAAAAAACAGGTATTTGACTATTGACAGCTCGTGGTGTGTGTGCTTACCATTCTTGTCCATGGAATGAGGCTCAGACTGCTTCTTGCCGATGTCAGCGAAGGAGCGTACGATGGGGATGCGGTTGGCCAGCTTCTTGTGGTTTTGGTGATGGTGCTGCTTGAGCAGAGCCTCGCGGATCCTTTTCCTGGCATCTGGACCCAGAGAGCCGGACCCCTCGTGCTGATCCAAAACCATATCTGACAGATAAAAAGCACACATTTAGCGAGAAAAATAAATAAATTATGGTCGGTTATAAATCTGCTTCTCCTGCCTCTGCATGACAGCCAGCGACGCTAAGCTGATCATGCCCAAAAAACAGCAAACAAAGAAAAAAACCAACAAAAAAAACCTGACCCACTGTGGGTGATTTAATTGTGCCGGATCAGGTTTTGTTCAGGCTATTTCTGCAGCAGCACAGATAAATATTCTCTCCCCACACTGACCTCAAAAACACACCGGCAGCACCCTGGTGTCTCCTGCTTTGATTTTATTTAGGTCATTCTGACTGAAAAGTGAGATCATTATTATATCAACAGAGTTAATGCATGGGGGGGGGAAATAGGAGCAACAACAGTGAAACCCTACTGACATGTAGCTGCAGCAAAAACTTTATTAACTTGATTTAGTTGGTATTTTATGTGAAAGACAAATGGAATGAATTACTAACTATATACGCTTTACAAATAAAAATAAGTATTTGTGTTCTATAACTCTAAATATTCTGTTGAACTCCACTTTTCCCCATTTTTGCCGCAAAACACTTAAATCTCTGTTTGATTTGAATGGATGAAGTCTATGAACATCAGTGTTTAAGTGTTGCCACATATTCTCCATCAAATTTAGGTTTGGACTTTGACTAGACCATTCTAACACATGGATATGCTTTTATCATAGATATTGTATTTTAGCTTAGTGGTGAGGGATCAATAGCTCAATTACAAAAATAATTTTGCTTAATGGAGACACACCAATTTTGACAAAATTAAAGCGTTTTGATCAAATTTCTAAGGTGGTTTTTCGGCCGTATTGAAATTAGACACGGTGTAATTTGTGGTTGTGACGTGATGAAATGTGAAAGAGTTCAAGAGCGATGAGGAATGCGACAAAACCGCCTGGGGTGTTCACCTGCGATCTCCTCCAGTGAGTTGGCCCGCATGTCCAGCATCACAATGCCGTTCATGATGCAGCTCCGCAGCTCAAACAGGCTGTGCAGAGACAGGGTGGCCACGTAGGGCTTGCTCCACCGTTCGCCGCCGTCTTCAACATCCTCTTCAAACTTCAGCCACCTGGAAACAAGTTCAAAGAGTTGAATAATGCTTAGAAAAAAAATTCTCTTTCCACCAATTTTCAGACAGACAGAAAGCGGAGAAGAGAAGTTCACCTAGCGGTCTCTTTCCATTCGGCGTCCTCGCCCTCCCTGAGGCAGATTTCGTCCAACTCAGTGAACAGGGCGTGTGGGATGTGCTCTTCGTCGCCATCCTCTGTGCCCAGAAGGAACTGCACCCTCTGAGCTGGAGTGTCTACACAGAAGTTGATGAAAAAAAGTGAAAGAAAAAAAAATGAGTTTCACTAGTATTTCCTTGGAGGATGGACATTTGAGGTACCACATTCAAAGAGCTACAGCTGAAGAAGCTAGCTTAAAGAAGCACAGCATACTGATAGAAAGTTGTTACAAGGACAGAATAAGTTATTTGAACATAAAGATTATAAAGATTTCCATTTAAGTAGCTTTGAGTTCCCTGCTCTGCCAAATCATTTTCTGAAGTTCAGCTCTATACGTCACTATCACTTACTATATGAGGGGGATTCTCGACCGTCTTCCCCTGTGGAGTCCCTCTCCTTGGACCGCTTCCTGTGTCTGTGTCCATGGTGACGGTGTCGACGGTGTGACCTCCGACCCAAGGGGACGTGGACTCCGATGTAGAGAGTGCGGTGACCTGAAACCAAGATGGCCCAACTCAGAAGTTATAACATTTTGACATAGATCCATCACTTCTTTTTTCCCCTTTAACTTTTGATCGACATGTTAGGTTAGCGTTTGAGGCTAGCTAATTTTAACCCTAACATTCCCTTTAAAAGTAAATACAACAAAGCACAATAAAGAGGAACTAAAAAGATTAACATAGAAGAAACATTGTTGAAATAATTGAAATTATTACTTTTTACAAAAAATTGGAAAGAAAATACTAGAAAATATTTTATTTGACAGAAATTCCAAACAATCTTTACAATATTATCAAATCCCACACTGATTTTGCGTTTGCCTACTTAAAAGTCCATGTTGTTAAAACTATATAGCCTCTCTTAGCAGCATGTAGCAGAAACATTGTACTCTGTAGTTAAGCTTCAAAATGAAAGTAGGACATCAATTATTTTTTTTGGTTGGACAAAGAGGACAGAGGTCATTTCTGGACTGAAAATTGTCCAAATATTCTGCACATTTTGTTGGCCTTTTCCTTAATGGAAAGCGCAATCTGCAGATTGTGACAGTCACGATTTGTAACTGGAGCAATGTGTTGCCTGTCATGCTTCTCAAACATATTCATCGTGTGAAATTGCTGTCAATCTGTTGCAGTTTCAACTGACAGTGAATAATTTCTCAGGAAAAGTGTGTGAATTTTTGGCAGCCAAACAGAATTTGGCTTCACTTGGAAAAAAAAAACAACGAAATAAAGTCAATTTGTACAAGAATAAGTGAGGGTCCAAGATCCCATGAATCAACTGAACTGTCGGATATACTTTGTGCCACTTTACTATAAAATACTACTTTAATGTACTTTACTATGACTGTGATGATACATTTTGCTGGATGATAAATTGTCCCAGAAATTATTGTAATAAATGATAATATTGTTTCTCTATCAGTAATATAATAATAGAATTATGCATGTTTGCCCTCTCAAAGACTAATAAAACTTATTTTTTTAGAAGAACACTTGAATTGGCAGATATCTTAAATATCCTAAGCAAAACACGACAACCAAAAATAATAAATACAGTAAACCAGAAATAAAAAAAAATACACACAACCGAAACATCAATAAAACAGATTAGGAATCATCTGAAGAGAAATTATCAAGATAATTTTCATCTATCATACGAATAATTGACTGACTGCTTGTTGCGACAGGCTTATACTTTACTATACAATAAACAAGCCTCCCATGGTATAGTACAGTATTTATTACTTTAAATGTTATCTATCATACTTTTGTACTCTGAAACCCTGCAGTTGTTCATGTCTATGTCCCTCTGGATTCCCAAGACTTGACACTGAACGTGCATCCAGTACTCTGATAGAAATTAAAAAATCTACTTAAGGCAGAAATGAAGACACTTTCACAGCTTAAAGCTGGAAGAAAAGAGTGATGGAAAAGATGCAAAGAAAGAAAAACAGGCTTTGAATAATGTAGTAATGTTTTTCCGTAGATGCCATGTCATCTAGCAAGCAGCCATGAAGCCTCGATTAAAGGAACGAACGGCTGCCTTCAGGCCTGCTGTGCTTGTAATGAAAGCCTCCTGTCCCCTTTCAAGAGAATGAAATTGATTTTGAAGATTACCACCGTAATTGGAGTCATTTTCGTTTTGGTATAATACAGATAATGAATGTTGTACTTTGAAGGGACGTGTTGCAGTGTGAGGATTACAGCCTCGTTCTCATGTCTATGTGGAAGCACACAGGAGCTCGCATCCACAGGGTCAGCGTGAAGAGAATCTGAGCTGACTCTCTCTTCTTTTATTGCGGTCGAGCTACGGGGGCCACCATTTGTTTTTTTCTGATGGCCCTCGGCTGTCTGGACAAAAATAAGGGCACTAAACATTACTTTCTCCACTATACTTTGAGGTACTTTTAGATGTCATTTTAAAAACATGCATCATTGTAGTTCCACTTTTCAGTTTATTGCATATAATCCCTATTAAATCCAGTGAAATTTGTGGTTTAGGGATCCACTTTTTTCAATTTTGATACCGATATCGATATCTGATGTTTAGTATCAAGTGATACTAAACATCCTGATACAAGATCACGGAGCTAAATTTACTTAAAACATTTATTGTTTTTTAAAGACAGACAAATGTACAGAATTGCAAATTTATTTGATAACTTTTTTACCACTACAATACACCAAGCTTGGTCAAGCATGAAAAAACAACACAACTTTAATTTGTTCATTCAGTGCAATTATCAGTATAACAGTCAATGGAAAATAACAAATAAAGAAACTGAAATAATAACAATAAGTTGACTACTTTGGTCAAACATGTAAAAATAAACTGCAATATATCTTTGAAATGGTTCAGAAAGTGCAATATCCGATCTAGAACCAATAAAGATATTAATATCGGATCGGTGCAGCTCTAGTTGAACTGTAATAAAATGCAGAAAAGCCAAATGCACTGTGTAAGCTCGATAGCAGCAAGTGATGACGGTTAGCTAGTTAAGATATTTGATCACCGTTTGAGTCTAATAATTTCCAGCAAAACAGCAAGAGTGGCTTAGTTTGCGTTAAATAAGTGATGAGATGGTGTAACACGGTATTACTGAGTGCAAAGCACCGCAAGCAGATAGAGTTTATCTGACCCAGATTTTACAAGCCGTCCCCACCTTCTTGTTTTATTGCTGCCTCAGAATGCAAAAGGGTTTCCTTTTGAGTTTTGAACAAGAATAAATTATAAAAACTTGCAGCTATTCTCCCAAAAATGATGCTAAATTCAAAGACTTGTTTAATAAAGAATATGCCTGATGGATTACTTTCCAGGGTGAAACTGTATCTCTACTTGTTTGAGCACAGTTACCTCACAATCTCAAGAGACTCCAGAAACCAACAGGAAGGCATGAATAGAGGTTAAGCGAGATTATGTACTACGTCAAAATATATTTGTCACTTGGACAGGCTTGATGCTGTCAGCGCATTTCTTATAGTAGATGGATCTGTCCAGAGCAAACTGCTCTTAGCGCTCAGTAAATTATGTATGTGGGAAGCAATAGGAAGAGGTTGGAAATTCGCTGCATGTGCAGCAAATTTTCCTCACCACGTAGTTATGAGCCAGATCAGAAGTGATGTAGAGGAAGGAGACGTGAGGGGAGGATTTTGTACGAGAGTGAGTCAAGACGTGTGTGTGGTGGGCTTTATAAAAATAGCTTCCCTCTCTCAGGCATGACCAACTGCTGATGTCATATGATGTTTCCTTTTTTGTCTCCCCCACCACCTAAATAGCTTTTTGTCCATCACAGCTTCAGTTTGTACGGTAGTTTGTGGTTCGATGAGAATACAACCACTCAACATGAATGTACAGCATTTTCAACATTCCTTCAATTAAAAATCTAGAAATGTATGACGACCAAAGGAATTTGTGGAAACTCAGTCAAATTAAAGGATTTGAAAAATGTTCGTATTGAAGAGTAAAGGAGTGATTCAGTTCAATTCAACTGAATATTTATCATAAAGGGAAATTCAGGTAATAGAAGATATTATTGAAGTCTTAAATCATCAAATTAGTCATCTAAGCCATCAGAAAAAAGCTTAAAAAAATAGCGAAAGATGATTCTGTGAGAATACTGCCACTTGCTAACCATTAGCTGCTCATGACACAAAGGTTTTCTGCTTTATAGTCTCCTGTCGTTGCTAAACTAAAGGGCTGCTTTACAGTTTTTTAAAGTTTAGTTTTAAAATGTAATACACTTAGACCAGTCTTTCTCAAACTGTGGCCCCCGTCCACTGGGGGTCTGGGTGCCCCCTAGTGGCCTGCAAACATTTATTTGTTTACATGCAAAGTGCAGCGCTACAGTTAGCTTACCAAAGGTTATCTACAGGCTTTCACTAAAATGAAAGCCTGGAGATACCGGTGGAAAGTCTGTGCATAGTGTGACGGTGACGGTGAATAGAGCTGCGCCCCACGCTAACTTCATCTTAACACCTAAGTAGGATTTAATGTATCGTTACTAGTGGATGAAAAATTGATAACTTCCAAGGAAAAAAATATCAATAAATATCGTAGAATCGATAAAATTACACAGCCCTAGTCCTCAGCCTGAAAAAGTTTGATCAATCAAACCTGAATTAAATTCATAAAAACTTCAACCTCTGTAGAAACAAAGACAAAATTTTATATTTTTAGTGCTTTCTTGGTTTCAGAACCAATTAATCCAGGACAGAAAAAAAACCTATTTATGGACTTTTCAAATCAGGACAAGAATAAATGAAAACTATTTTTCTCCATGTTTTTCTAAACACAGCGTGATGCATCATCCGTTACATGAGCTGGACTTCATTGTAACATCCCAGGCAGTGTGTTGGAAACAGCATGGGACTGCACCATTCAGCATTCAGATAAAGAACTTCACAGAGAACATTTCTCAGTGTGATAATAATGTTTGTCACATTATCTGTTAAGATTTTTCAAAAAAAAAAAGTTTTAAAGAACACTTTATGCTTTTCACACACAAAAGAATAAATCATAATTTAAGGCAGTGCTGTGAAGCTGTTTGGCATTAGTGTTGATTTATAACTGAGGCAAGTGAGGTCTGCGGCGCTGAAGATGTTCTGACTCTTTTGATAAGACCTGGATGAGTCATCAGCGCACTTGTTTATTCAGTTTCTTTGCTTGATATTAAAATTTGTTATCTGAAATGTGTGATGAAAAATAACACACAAGAAAAGAACCAAATACTTTTTCCACAACAATTTATGAGGGGCTTTAACTAGACAAACAGAAGCTCCTTTATAGGCTTCTATTAGTCTGTTCTTCAAAATATAACAGTGATTCTATTTCAAGCTAATAGTGACACATAGTAGTAATTATGACGGCTGTAAGGTGATTTATTTTTGGCGTACACTTTGACGTCAGTTGCTACGTTAGCAGCAAAAATATTCTTTACAGCACATTCACAGACACTCAATGTCACAAGTTTAAGTCTTAAGGCGTGAAAAAAATGGAAGAAATCTGTAAGGAGGTAAAAACTTTCCCCACTCTCTTTTTTTTACTTTCCGCTTTATGATTAAAAAAAGTTCTTAAAATGAGAATTGTGCTCTCCTATTCGCTTGTGAAAAGCCTATAAGTCCAAGATAAATCTTTTGTTCAAAATAATTTCAAACTTTTGCTAGTTGTTATTTTTCAATTGCCTTTTAATAATTACTAAACAAATATATTTAGGAAACCTTGTTACAATCAGCATCATATAAGGCAGTTACCTTCAAGTTCTTCCTTCTCAAAATTGGTGTTGAGCATAGAACGTGTTCCCCCGCGGTCCAACACCGCCTCCTCATCAGTCCTCTACAGGAGACACAAACTCTAAGTTATTACTCAGCATATGAATCATATTAGTAATGCAACACCTACTGCGTTATTGTTTATATGCGGGATGTAGTGATGTGTAGCACTTCGCCCAAAAACAAAAACAAAAAAAAAAAACTTTAGAGAAGCATTTCCTTCTTCATTCAAGTTAAAAAAACATTTTCTGAAAGATGCTTAAGGTGGTTACATAAAACCACCTACACACACACATACACACATAGATATAAAACCACCGGTCTGCCTCTCTCGGCCCAACCCACCCAGACAACCTGCCACATAAAGCTTACATTCATGGTTGCCATGGCAACAAGGGACAACCAGCCATGATATGGAAAGAGTCATGCTCATATTCGAAGTACCAGAATAGACACGTTGTAGACGGATGCTTTAAAAACAGGGTGTGCAAGTGAAATTCTTGCAACGTTTCCTTGGGAGTGTGTTTACAGAAAAGCTAATTATTAGTTATATCATTAAATTATTATTACAGTAGATGGAGGTGGAAGGAAAAGAAGTCTCTCATAGTCAATTACAGTGACTGGAAATGTTTCATATGTTCCCTTCTCAGCAGGTGTTTCGCTTAGGAAGACTATTGGTGATGCACCGCCTCCGCTCTGTACTTCCTGTGCAAATATACATCAAGTGCCAAAGTGACAATGGTTTAAAGATTCAAAAAGTGACATTTTATTAAAACACTGAAGTTTTCCTCAGATGTCAACAGTTGAGTTACCTCTAAATTTAAATACCACATCCAGAACGTCTGAAGCACAGGAGGTAATTGTACGATTGTACCTGTGTAATTGAACCTACACCATTTTGAAAACTAACCATTAAGTTAAGATTTTCTTTCTCCTTCTAAAATGATTGTGACCATAAAGCATTTAAAACCCATTTCTAATCTTGATTTTATTGATTAATATAAAAAAAAGGGGGAGAGGGATTATGAGGAACAGAAGTATCCCATCTGACATCTAGTGTATGAAGGTTTGAAATGTAAAAAGGAGCCTTGCTTCCTTCTCACTGTGTTTTCTGTTCATTTGTTTAGACAGAAATGTGGAAAAAGCCAGAATCATTTGTATGCAGTTGTAGTCATGTCAGCAATTATAGCAGAAACAATTTTATCCCTTTTATTGACTATTTTCATAATATTAAAAACCTTTAAGCCCAGAACACCGAGTGCTAGCATCTCCAGACCATGTACCTCGGTATAAACAGTTGTCATGGTGACACCACCTACATCACTTTACTCTGTTTTATTTTGACTTTGTGTGTCTTATGAGCTGAGAGAACAAAACACAAAATAAGCACAGAAAACAACAACAAAGAAAGATATTAAAGGTATTAGGACTTTGTATTAACATCCGTTTATTTTAGTACCTGGATTTATGCAAACCCAGACATCTTCCATAACCTTAACTGTTACTAGTCCATTCCTAACTCCAACTTTAACCAAACCTTTATTCAAATCAAGTTTTCTTCAGAAGAGTATTAAATATGTCAGAAATGGTCCTAAATAGAACAACTAAACAAACACACACAAGTACTAACATGTGAGAATCAAGCCAGAGCTGTAAAGGAGAGTGGACAGATGCTGACATACTTACTGTAAATAGGAACATGAACAGAGGAACTCAATATTCTAACAATGGCACAAACATGAGAGGGCAGCTTTGTTTTTCAAATTTTGTTGCCCTACAACTACAACCTGAAAGATATGGTAAATCTAGATGAAAATCAAAGTCATAGCTTAGAAACTGCAGTTCACACTCTCTCTCCATCCAGTCTGATTGAGCTTGACTTATTTTACAAAGAAAAATGGAGAAAATAATAATATTAATGAAGGTGTGAAAAGTTGAGACATCCTCTTTTAGACTTGCAATTGAAGTAAAATGTTTCACTTCAAGATTAGGAGTCATTATGAGTTCTAGCACATAAAATCCCTCAAAAATACAATGTTTGTGATTGAAACAGTTGGGAGGATAGAAGTGTTTTCTCAAGGTATTGTAAATTCTAGCCAGAACCTCCAGAACATTTCGTTCTCTGCTTTGCCATTTTGCCAGTGCATTTTACTGCAATGAAACTAATTAGTGCAGAGAAAAGGTTTCATCTGTTATGAAGCACTTATTTCCTATTTACAGTCTAGTGAGTTTGAGCTAGTGAGAAGAAGGATTCTAAAAGTCAGGAGATACAAAAAGAGGAGATGTTAATGGAGGCTGCTAACCACCAAAATATAAAACATCATCCTGGTTCTCAGATCTGGAACCATCAGCCCAAAAAAAAAAAAGTTTGCAGATTTTAGAGGTTTTAAAGAATGGCTGAAACAAAAACTAATCGGTTTCAATAACAGGTTTTGGTGGTAGGCTGAGGAGGTTTTTTGGGCCGGATCAAAATTGGTTTATTTCGCAAAACTGCAACAGAAACGCTTTTTTTAAATCACACAAGTCACGTGATCAACAACGGGACATTACCACCGGCACAAAACACAACAGGAAGTAGTTAGAGAACCACAGCATGGCATTTTAGTGACTCATTGTGTGAACAAACCTATTCGTGTGTGACTTTAATTGCGTTCCTTATTAAATTGTGTTTTTTCTACATTAGTTTTGTGTACACTTGTAATGGAAATGCAGCTTTTGCCCATATTGAGTAAACTTAACTAGTCAGCTTTAATATCAGTGTATTATTATTTGTGAAGAACATGTTTGGTTATTAAAGAAACTTGATTATTTTAGACACATCTTGTGAAAGATAATCACCTCCTTTCTACATGTGACAACAAATCCCATCTACTGCTAGCTGAATGGGACCTTCTCTTTTTCCATTACTTCCCTTTTTTATTTGTCTCTTTTATAATTTACTCATCTCTTAGTAACCGCCCATTAAATGAAATAAAGACTGACATCCAATATCCCTGACTGATGCTGCACCCTTTACTTCTCTGTCCCACACAAAGCTTTGACAAATGAGCCAGAATCTCCTCCCTGCAGGTCCCGGCTTCTATTTATAGGCACCAGTTTCCTCCGCCCAACGCCGCTGACCCCAGACCAGCAGCGTGCCGGCTCACCAATCTGGGCTGAGATTAATCTGTGAGCAGTTATGACGGGATAAAACCTCGTCTCCCACCGCTAGATGGGCGACGGACGGCCCAATGCGGGGAGGAGAATTAATTCTGCTGCTTTTCCCATTCGCTCGGCGCTCGGCAATGGAGATTTCAGAGCGAATGGGAGCACTGGGCACGTGATCAGGACTCCGGGGGGATTGGGGGTGAGGTGGGATGGGAGGGGTGGAGGGAGGATGCAATGAACAGAATGTAACATGAACCGAATGCAAGTGCACGACTGTTTACCCTGAAATGTTTTGCGTTCCCTTTACAACCAGCTCGTGTATTTCAGCATAAACTGCTTCATCAGTATGTGACAAACACGTGATGCAGACAATCTAATGCATACTCATACGTGCAGGCCGTGATGTGATGGGGAGGAGCGGCGTGGATGAGCGAGCAACACGGGCTTCTGGAAGCTCTAATGTCACAAAGTGTTAAGTGTGAGTGAGTGTGTGTTTATGTACATGCATGCAGAAACGTGTTCGAGTACTTGTGCCATGATGGGAGCTGAGCATCATCACTTCCTGAGGACAACTGACATTGAGCTCCCTCTGATGAACAGGAAAAAAAAAACAGATATCTAGTGTATTCCCTAGTTTTGAATGTTTCATTTGGATTTGTGGTGCATAATTGTGAATTTTCTACCAGAAATCCAACACCGAACGCTACTTTGAAGTGTCATGGTTTGATTCTTTAAGTAAAAGTCGATGGGAAGATACAAAATTATACTTGACTACAATGGATCTGTTTTCAAATAATCTAGACTAGTAAAGTTTAACACAACAATATAATCACAACTCAACTTTGATGGACAAATATCACAGATAATCTAATTGTAATAAATTAATTGCCATTTAGGTAACATATTTATTCTATTTATTCAAGTAATTTTGTCCCTTTTTAGCCCTCCATAAATTTTATGCTCTCAACTTTGTAGGACCAGTTTGGTGATGAACCCATGATAAAAAACAAAACTGTGAAATCATAGAGAAACAATGTACTTAATATAATGAGTTCCACATCCTTGATGCCAGTATACATGCAGTATTTTGAAAAGAAGGTCATCAGAAGCAGTTCATACTTCAGTGACAGTATTGGATGTTTCACAAAGTCCTTGTTCATATTTAGACCCATATAATGTGTCTTTCCAAACATTAACATCCAGAGAAAGATGAACAGTTTGAGCCTCTCTCCTTCTTATCATTTGTTTGTCTTAAAAAGTTGTTAAAGTTAAATCCTAATGAAACACAACTCTACAAGCGACAACCAAGTCTGCATTTATTCACATCTGAACCACCAAAGACAAGTTCATTTGATCAGTTTACAGATTTCATAAAATCAACCATTATTTCTCTACACCTACATGTGCACAATATAAAACTGAAGCACCACATGTTGTATTAATTGGAGATAGTAAATAATGAAGTTGCAAGCTAGCGACCATCATGCTATTGAGCATTTCATGTCGTTTCAGATCTTCCAGTTCCGTCACATCTCAAAACTTGTCTACCTTTGTTCAAGCCGTAATGAGATGGCGGTTCAGAACAGCTTTGAACTACTGTCAAAATTGTCCCCCTTTTCAATGTCAGCATGAATAAAACATGGTTCTGTCTATGCAAATGAAAGGGAGTAAAAGACACTTTCTAATCCATATTTTGGAATTGTTTAGATGTTTGGTTCACTTGAACCAAACATGGTTTGATGTTGGATTACAGCAGAGTTAAGTTATAGAATATATAAAAGCAAAATTAAATTTTTAACCTACAGGGAAAAATAAAAAAATACAAATGGTCATGGTTTCTGTAGCTCATTAGCAATTTACCATAGAAACTAAACCACCCGCACTTTAAACTTCTTGAACGAAGCCATTCCTTTTCTAATCCTCATACTAGCTCCCTGTTGAACAACAGAGGACGTCAAATAAGAATGTGCTTTTCACCTTTCAACACCGTTTTGCAAGTACAATAATTTTGCCTTTTAAGACAAAGCAGTGTTAGCCCGCATAATAGCTATGCCCACTAGCCTGTCCCAGCAATGGCTGACGATTGTTTTGTACAAATTTGACTCCAGAAAAGGTGAAGTTCTTAATCAAGGAAAACAATTTATTTAAAAAAATAAAAAATAAATAATTCAGAGACATTTTTTAACATGATTTACAGCCGACTCATGGGCAACTTGTTGCCTCTGAGTTTAGTGTCGCCAACCCGTTTTCAATAAACACTAAATCTTCATTATTTTAACTGTTTATTAATTAGGTGGGGGGGTTTCTTTTAGCTCTGCAGCTTTACTTCTGATTCATATAGACATGAAAGGACATAAATAAACCTATACATCTTTATATAAAGCCACCTATATTTTTGAATAACTATATTTGGTCATATATTGTTTTACTGAATCCTAGCCATAATTATTCCTGACAGAAGAATCTACTTTCAGAGAAGCTTATCTAATACATAAATTTCTGACTGTTTGTCATGTAACTTTTTTTAAAAGAAAATCTCTTTGCTGTGCAGTGTTGATAACATACTATACATTAGCTTAGCATACATATTTTTATACAGTGTATGTATATATTTTGTCTTCAACTGATTAAAAACAGGATTCGAGTTGCTTTAAATCTAAAAATAGTGAGCCAAAGGAGAAGCTAAATTTAGACCAGTTGAGACTTTAGCAAAACTAAAGTCTCATTTTGCAGATATTTAACGTTCTCAGATTCTGTCACATGAAACCCAAAAAACCAATATATTTTATAAGGCTTTTACATGACATGCCATCACAAAGTAGCGCAGAATTCTAAAATGCAAATAAAATGATTTGTGACTTTGAACAATTTAGTGTGGCAAGCATTTGTATTCAGCTTTCTGAATCAAAACTTTGTAAAACCACCATTTACAATAATCACAATGCTAAATGTTTTGGTATGACACTACCAGATTCACAACATCTACATACGAAATTGTTTTTGAGCATTCCTGTTTGCAGGATACCTCCAAAACAATCAGACTGGATGGAAACTAACTGGTGTAGCTATTTTTGTCCTGAATAGTGGTGCATATATCTCCATCAAACTTCCCATATACTCTGACCAGTGTCACTGTCTCTGTCACCATTATGTGCTACCATACATATGTGTTCAGTCTTAACACCTTCTTCTACAGCTGCTGTCTCCTACCTGGCTTGAGGTAAACTGTAAATAGCTTATCTCATGGTTTTTTGTTAAACAATTCCTTTCATCTTGAGTTTACAACTAAAGGGCAAAGCACACCAGCACCGTCAGACACGCAAAAGTACGTGTCCGCCCTTTTCTAGCAAACAACCCCAACCGCTGCGTCTGATCGGTGGACAATGCTGCAAACACAACAATCTTGTTTGAACCTCTTCTACTGAAAAGAGTATCTTGATGTATGTTAACTGACAAGACAAGACGCAATACTCCCACTGTGCAGTCACTTTTCATAATGGTCCTTAACTGTTATCATGACACCAGTGTCCTTATGCATCCATTGAGGGTGACAGCTAAGGGGTTGACATATTCTCCCACCTGAACTTGAGAGGGTTATCATGTGCATCTTAGTTGCTTCTTTGTTCAATGCTATTTTTGCAGGACCTGTCATTTGAGGTAGGTAACCACATTTTGGTACTACATTGTGCTGTTGTTTACTCTTTCCATTTCCAGATAATAGTGTTTTATAAGACATTGGAAGCTCCGGATATTGTGCTACAATAAAACTCTGCTTTAAACTTTTCCAGAACTTTCTCTCTGACCTGTCTGCTGCATTTCTCTGCTGTATGGTACTGCTAGTTCTCAAATATTCTCTAACAAACCAGTGGGGCCTTCACAGAACTATGTTTACAGATTCAATTACAAATAGAACTTTCTAGTTTACAATTAAGCACTACTTTGAGAAATCGCATGAAATCCCAGTATAATATATTGAAATTCAAATGGTGTGCTTATGTTTGCAGTGCGTTGTACAAGTGAGGACTAAATCTTCTGATATACTGAACAGAAGATCCTAAATGCAGCCAACAGGAGATACTAGAGATGAAGAACAACAAAGATGTTTTCAACTATCATATTGCTTTTGTTAGGCCAGAATAAATCCCAGATTCACTGAATCTTACAGGCTACCTTCCAGGAATCTGTGTTCAGTAACAGTGCTCACTGGGAAGAAGATATGCGACCTTCTTTCTGTGTCCTTCAACAATCTCTCCTGAGGCTCCCACAGCAGCAGGGTTGATGAATGTTTACAATTTCAGGCGCTGAGAAATAGGACAGGTAAAGTGCAGTAAAAATCATACAAAATGAAGCATTTGTCCTTCATCGTGCAGAAGTAGCCATGCAAGTGGCCCATCCTGCTCTAAACACAGTTGCATAATGTCAATCTCTTTAATCTCAATCTGCCTTAGTGGAGTTTCTGCAAGTGTTAGGAGCTATGGTGATTGTTGTAGATCGCAAACAGGGAACACGGATTATCAGTGACAAAAGTACAAGATCTGCGATTGGCTGACAGCTTCTGTTGTCATGGTTTTCACCCCCACAGATGGCTGTGGTGGCAGCAGGATCAGCGCTGGTGCCGTACAGAGCACGGTACGCAAAGTACCCAGGGGACATCGCTACATCACCTGTTCTCTCAGAATGAGCAGGAGACATAGTGCAGGCAATAGATCTGGTCAATCAACAAGAGGCAAGTCAGAGTCATCATATATCCGTCAAACAAGACTAAAGCCACATCAACAGCAACAATCTAGCATCCCTGGCTTGTCTTCAGCATCAGAAATTAGGGTGGGGGTTATAAAGCATGGAGTAGCATGTACAGTATAAGCTCCAGAATGACATTCCCATCTGTCAGCCACCCTCCTCTGGAGTATTCACTCATAAATCAACTGAACTAGCTCTCATTTTACAACAAGAGCCTAGCCTTTACTTGCATTACTATCATGCACCCTAGACACTGGCAACCTGACTCAAGCCAATTCTCACAAAGTTACGAAAATGTGTCAGAAATACTTCTTTATGGTACTTTGAAACTTTACAGATACTGTCTAGCCACAAAAAAAATCAATTTCAGCTAATACAGCAACAGGAAAGGAACATACAAAAACAAAGGAACATACCTGATAAACAAATCCCTTATTGAGATCCACTGAGATCATTGTGTTCATGAAAGGTTGCCCGCTAACTCCCCTTGCAGTGCGCTTGCAGCAGTGGTAGAAAATGAAAAGCAAAGGCTCAAGGCCTGACTCCGACTCTGAGCTCAGGATGTTTGTGCGAGTTGGACAGAAAGTGAGAGGAAACCTCAGAGAAGGACAGAGTCAGCTCATCTGTCGGCTCATCTCGGTCAGAACCTCTCCTTCCCTCGGCCGCTCTCATCAGTCACTCTTCCCATGCTGGAACGCGGAAGCAGCCTCGCTTCCAAAGCCTCCACAATATCAGCATTCGAAAAGAAAAGTAGCACAGCTCCAGCTCCAGTCTCCGTCTCTGTCTCTCGCTCTGCCTCCCAAGGCTTTCATCCAGGGCAGCATCAAATGCTTCTGACAAGCGTCCATCCGCCAATCCCCCCAGAGAGATTAGCGCTCTGACATCACCGATGCTGCGCTGTGCACCGTTCTGCTCCGCTGACTCCCTGAGCTATAGGGCTGTGTAGCATTACCCAAGAGAAGAGTCTTAGGTCACAGGGAGCCAAAAATGCCATCCTGCAAGGGAGGAGGTTCGCACAAGTCCTGCTACACTTTCCCATTACGAGTCACGGCGCATCTTGGACACGGCAGGCGGGGAGAGGTGCGTGCTGTAGTTGCTGCAGTCCCACTGATCACTGCATGTGCACATTTCAATGCTTGTGTATGTATATGTGTGTCAGCTGAGCCTACCTCAGGTAAAGAAGCTGCTCTCTGGCTAATCTGCATCGTCAGCAGAACAGAGAGGGAGAAGAAGAAGATTCTTCTGCTGTGCTACAACCGTTCAACATCAAAATTCCTACCTTTACAGGGTACAGTATCTTACTGTACTTATAAAGACAGAATTCAAAACTCCCCATTTCCAAAGCTATTAAAAACACTATTCATTCCAATGCTCTTCATTTAACCGTTTAACTCCCACCTTGTAGTTCCTTTGCCTTCCTTGTCCGCCTGCCAGTTTTTCGCAGCCAAATCACCAAGTTGGAAAAAGTTTTCACTGATCGGAGAAGAACACAACATTCCAAAGAATAACCCAGGCAACTTAAGTGCACGTCCTCTGACTGTCCCCACTGAGTCTCTACAAACCGGAGATGTACCCGGCTAAGGTACAGGACAGAGTATCCTGGTCAAAGTCATCCAAGTGATGCTTCCAGGAGATCATAATCTATTACTTTAGGTTCCCACATATTTAGACCTACTGTACGCGTGTACTCTGAGTCGTGCAGATTTTGCATGAATTGTTGGGATTTTATAGTGGACTGAACCGACTGCTTAGATTTCTCTCTCATGACAAATTCCTTTACCTACCATCCTTTACACCCAAAACATATCTCCAATTTAACTCTGTTCAGGCTCAGTTGAAACCAGATATTTACCTACACTGTAAAAAAAAGAAAAGTGACACTATTTGTCTCACAGACTGACATAAAATCAGGAAAAGCCTTACCTACTTACGTCAGGTAGGCTGAACAGAACTGGTTTCTTCTTGATAATTTTCCAAATACTGAGAGATTTCGTATCCCTTTCTGTATATTCATGAGTTAATAAGAACTGCGATTACTTATAAAGTAATTATGCAGTTCAGTTCAGTTCAATTATGTAAAGATGAATTCAGTTGTGTTCAGTTAATTACTTTAAGTTCATGCAGTTCAATTTCAGTCAGTTAAAATCATTGTAGTTCAATTATGTTTAGTTAAAGTAAATTTATACTATTTTGGTTCAGTGTAAATAAATAAGTTTCTTTTTACAATGTTAGTTCATTTAAGCAGAACTCTGTTCAGATAAAGAAATGTAAAAATGTTCTACACAAAGAAAATAATATCTGCTTATAAAAGAAAAGAAAATCTGCTCACTAAAAACTCAGCCAGTGGACATTACTCAGTTTCTAACATATCATTTCTGTAAAATAAAACAAATGAAAGTTTTTTCTAAAGCTCCCAGCTTCATGCGCCCATACTTTCAGCTCTTGTGAACCCTTCACCTCATCTAAGTGGAGGATTCAACATTTTTCCAATGTCTGCCACTTTGTGCTTAGTCCTGTCCTTGGTGTGGCTGTGAGCCATCAGTTGCATAAGCAATATTTCATCAGAGTGGATGTCATACAACGCAAACACGCTTCATAGCGGTCCTCCAGAACTGGCTCTGAGGCCTGCTTCGACTCTCACCCGGGGAGCTCCTCAAAGCGTTTAATGCGTTGAAAGCTCCAACTCCACTTAATTCCTGTTATTGATTGAAGACAGCCTGCTGAGGATTCCAGATGCATTGTGGCATGTGTCACAACTCGGATCCAATAATGCAGGACATCTGCTAAGCAAGCTGGCTAATCACAGTTAGCCAACTGCAGCTACAGGATATTAAGTTTAACTCCAATATTTTTACACTGGGAACAAAAGATGGACATAACACCGGTAAAATAGAAATATAATACTTGTGGCGTTGTTCTTAATAAAGAAGGAGAAAGCCTGGCAACATTGTATACCATTGTAATACTACCAGAAAATAACTACAGTTAATTCACCTCTGGAGTTATCCAAATTAAACAAACTCACAACATGATGTCCCTGAAACTGGCAAAGTGAACTTCAAAAGTAGGAATGTACTGAGGTGAAAAACAAGAATTCAGTTCAAATCCACCCATCTAGAGTGAACAATTGTTCACAAGAGGAAGATATTTGAGACAGGAGGATCTGTTCTTCCCAAGAGTGAATTGCTCAGAGAAGCAACAAAAGACTAAAGAAATCCATAACAGATTCGACAAGCCTCAGTTAGCACAGTTAGAATAAAGAGTGAACCAATACGGCTTCTTTGAAGCGTTCCAATGAGAAAGCCTTTTGTTTCTCTAAAGAACATGGCAACATCTAAACGAAACAAAGCACTGCTGCAACAACGTATTATTTGATTACACCTATATTATAACACTGACTTATTTGTCTATAATTCAATGTTACCCTGTTGAAACTAAACACCCTGCATGAGTACAAATACATCACACCACCTGTCCAGTATGGGTTGGCAGGGTGATGGTTTGGGCCTGTGTTGCAGTCAAAGGACATGGACTACCAGCTTGGCTGAAACTGGGTCATGAATTGGACAGTAATGCCAAATACACCAACAAATCTATAACAGAACTGATGGCCTAGTCAAAGTACAGACCTCAACCTGATTGAAAGGCAATGGTGGACCAACAAGAGAGCCATGCAACCTCAAAGTCAAAGATGGCAAAAGAAAAAACATCCAACACATTGACATAAGAGTCTGATGCACTCATGGAGAAACTACCATTGCCATCATGTTATTACTACTATTATACAAATACTGAAAAATAAAGGGTTATTAAAACAAGTCTGTCTTACTTAAGGAAATACTGATGGAGTCTACTCACCACATCTTTACTTTCTTGAGAACTTTGTTCCTGAAAGTCAAAAAACAACGAGACAAGTTAAAATCTATTTACTCTGTGAACCAAATATTGAACATAAAAATGGAGTTAAGTATTCAAATACTTTGAAATAATCACGTTCCTAATAAAACCACAAACCTCAAAGTATTTCAATAAGATTTTACATGACAGTGTAAAGTGTATTAATATTTTAAGCTGTACAGTAAATTTAAGAAACTCAAAAGCAATCTCTCGAGAAATTAATCAGTTGTACTTTTATGTTTGACCTTGGGAACCCAGAAACACAGTGACGCGAGTTGGTATGTAGATCCCCTGAGATGCTCACCAAACTAATACCTCACATAATCATACACATCAGAGTGAAACTATGGCAACACTTGCAGCTTGCAGGGTAGGAGCGGGTGGTGTGGGGGCCAGGGGAGACAGCAATGACTTACAATGACAAGGAAGCAGCCATGCTGCACTGAGTGCACAGGGGGGGAGACTGCGATATAGGCTTCACCTTATGCTAGAAAACCACGTCCTCACATAACACCACCCCAAATAGAGCAGTCAGACTATTGATTGGCCTCCAGAGCAATCAGCGCTTTTTATTACTGGTCCACACAAAACAACGGATGCTGTCTTCCTGCTCTCGAACTGACACTGCATGCAATAGAGTGGCCATCTATTTTTTATTATTTTAAATGGCATAGTCTCAATTGAATGCTAATGCATGTGGCAGTGCTTTGGAATAGCACATTTTGACACGGGCGTTATTGTATTTTATTGGGAAGGGCACACGTGTCAAGTGGAAGAAAACTGAACAAAAATCAGAAAAGTTTTAATCTTTTTTTATAATGAAAAAATCCAGTGCACCAATTGGCTTTGGGAGATATTTAATTAGACAATAAAGTGAATCTGAGTGTAACTCAGTCTCTTTCTAAATACAAACCTACCAAGACACAGCTGAACGCTGAAAATGAAAGGGCAAGCAACGAGAACATTAATCAGAGAAGCAGCCAAAAAGCTTATGGTAACTCGGGAAGAGTTGAGAGACCCACAGCTCAGGTGGTAGAGTCTGATTGGAGCACAGCTACTAGTCTTGCACTAATTTTCAAGTTGGCAAGAAAAAAAAGGCATTGTTGAGAAAAAAAAAACCTTGCGAGAAAAAAAACGAGAAATGTTTGGCCTAGAAAAGCTTCCTTGAGTGTGGGAACGCTTTTATTTAGCATAAACAAGGAAGCCGGATGACAATTCACATGGAGCAGTTCTGGAATTAACAGGAAAACGCTAAACATACAGGCAGGGCTACAGTGGATTAAAAAAAATAATCAAAATTTTTAATTTATAACCAGATTGATGTTCACAGACTCTTAGTTATTTTGAAACCATTTCAAGACTGGAAGTAGCTAAAGTTGACTTTGTAAAGTATTAAAGTTGTTGCGCTGGACTTGTTTTAGAGGCATCTTGGTAAAGGGGGTGAAAACATGTACAACACTTTTCAGAATCATTTTTTATACACAGCTGATGCACAGCTTAGAAACCTGTGCATCATTTTCATTCCACCTCAGAATGATGCACTATTTTGTGTTGCTCTATCACATACAATTAAAAAAAAAAAAAGATAAACCCACATAATAGTGGTTTTATCTATTATGTGGATAAAACCACATAATAGATAAGCATGTAGAACCAGCAGCTCTACATGTTTCACGCTGCTGGTTGGATTAAGGTTCATTTCTTAAACCATTACTCTAAACTCCAGCAGCAGATCTAAAAAGATAAACTACAGACTCTTGTGCTTGTACTGACTCATATAGATGATCCACATTATAAATGTCTGGGCCATCTTTCCCTAAGATTAAAAGGAAGCTGGTTACAGTGCATCCAACTTATGAGACACACACCACCCTGCTGGGATCAAACACTTCCAGCTCCTGGAACATCTTGATCCCAGCTTTGACAGCAGGTTCCACTGTCTGCAGTGTATAAATCCATGTTAACCATATGATCCAGGCTATAGGCGACATGTATAGGTGAGACGCAGGGAAGCCAATTTGCAAAGCAGAACTGTTGCTGCTGTGTCCCACCTGTGCGCCACTTCTGTAATTGAGGGCATCTGGGTTTTTGCTGCGTGGACTCATAGCTGAAATGTGGCACATTTAAGACTGTATTTCTTTCCCCTGTGATCATGAGCGTTTATGTCTGTCACGACTGCAAGGTGAAACGCTCAAAAATGAATCGTTCGCCTGATTTTTCATACATACGTATATATATATATTCCAAAGAGGAAATAAACTACGCTCACATGTTAAGCTGAACATCCAGATCGGTGTGTGCTTACCGTGGGTAAGAGCGGCTCCATTTGGGCTCCTTGGTCGGTGATGTCCATCTTTTTCCTCTCCTCTTCCTCGGCCTCAGAATATAACCAGGTGGCGACGCTGCGCTCCTCCTCGGCAGACCGCTGCTTTGGAAAGCGACCCTCACTTGATGCTGGCGTTTTTTCCCTTCTTCTTCAGGTTTTATCCTTCTCCCCACCCCTACTGAGCATTCACCGGCCGGGTTTTCTCAGATAAAGGCAGCAAAGTGTTCCCTTCCTGGCCCCGCATCGTTTACGCACAAAGGAGGGGAGGCTGCGCTTTCCATTTTGAGCGCACACTTTTTATGCGGGGGTTTCTTCTGCCAGTGGGGGTTTTATACCTCCATGTTGTCAGTCGTGCACGTGAGCAACTGGAAAGGCGATTTGGTTTCTAATTCAGCTTTTCCCCAGAAGGTTTAAAACACAGTGGGTCATGTGTGGCTCATGAGCAATAAGACAGAAATGGAACAGAAAGAATAACGGCCATGTTGGACCGCTTTCATGTTTGCATGACAGGGGAAATGCGGCAATCATAATGGCTTATTTTTCTAAAGGTCGTTTTCAGCTCTTCATGTTGGTTGTCTTATTATTCCCGTCAACATGCAGGCAATCTGCAGTCTTCTGTCTATCGCATCTCTGCTTCTTGTTGCGGCACGCAACGTCCCACCGGCAACTGGCATCCAAATCACCCCCGGATGCTGCTAGGTTCAAGGTAACACAATGGCGCCCTCTTCTGGTCACTTGTCAACCGAACCAGAATGTTGTTTTAACTATAAGCAGACCTTTTTGAAGTTTGACATAGATAACATGTTGGAAAAGCATAGTCTTGTTAAGTTGGTGTGGAAGATGGTAAGATCCTGTTTGGGGAGGCTTATTGAAAACAAAGACAAAACAAAACTTACAGCTTTGGCAGAGACACAAAAGTGGCAGGAAAACTAAGCTGAGGATTGTGTTCTTGAAGGCAGGCAGAGCAATAGAAAAGACAGCCAGAGGGCAGGAAAGAAAGAGGACTTGAGGAATGAAGGAACAGAAGACACCGGGGAAGTAAGTGATTAGTGAAAGAAGGACCAGATTAATCTAAAGAAATGGCAGAACATGTCTAGTGGACTGAAGAAAATTTGTCAAATAAACATCAAAATTATTATATAGGAAAGGAATCTGAGGGAAATAAACAGGACACTAGAAAAGCAACAAAACATTTAAACACGTGATAATACTGAAAGAACAGAAGAAAATTACTAGAATCTGTAAACTGAAGGAGAATATACATATAGAATACCAAAAAAAGATCACAATACAAATTTCAAAGCCAAACTGACCAACAACACACAGATCATGACAGACCGCCCTCCTCTGCACCAGTATCAAGTCTTTAATCAATTTTGTTTTCCACGGCTGCTCTGGATTTAGCTCCAGCAATCTTCAGAATCAGCTTTATTCGCCAAGATCATACACAAATAACAGAGACTGATTTTCTGGCATCTGGTTTCTGCAAATAGTGCTCCATAGTGCCAACCTGAAGGTAAAGGTTTGTGTCCGGTATGTGTGGGGTTTGCAGAGATGTTAGCTGCCCTCGATGAGGATCCTCTCTGTCAGATACTGTCTATCAGGGTGACAGGTGGGTACTCTTTTAACCTTGTGATGGTGTGCGGTTAGTCCTTATGTGTGGGTGAGTGTGTTGGAGGTGAGAATGTCTGTTTTGCAAACCTGCAGAAGAAGGTGCTGTGGTCGTCAGGCAGCTGCTGGTGTCATCACAGGTTGAGGGTGACGGGGTTCTTAGGCGGTGATGTCACTCAGGTCTCCAATCTTCTCTTCTCTTCTCCAACAGAAACAAGGATCTGTTGGAGAATCTTGTTTCTGCTGAAGAAAAACATTTCCAGAGCATAAAGTTTCCAGTACCATGTTCCATAACAAAGAAAGCGTGTTCAAGGACACTCAAAAAACGTCTAAGCTTATTAGTAGAACTAGCTACACTTGGTGTATACTGTTCCACTCGATTAGTAACATTAAATCTTAGAAATTAAGACCCAGTGCTACCAAAGAAGCCATAAACCATCCAGAATTGCATACAAACTATTCACAGGAAGACAGAGTGACCTTTATTCAATCTTTAGGAATCTGAATGATTTAAAATATTTTTCCTCTTAACCTTGCCTCTAATGTCTTTGTATATAGATGTAGATACATATCAGTGGAATACATTTGACAAATTACATATGGAAAGTTACGAACATTTAGCTAAAATGCATTTTCCCTTATTTAGAACCATTTTTTTCTTATTACAAAGGGAACATCTTATCTTTGGTTTCTACTTGGTGACTGAATGGGAAGTTCAGCTGTTGGAAGCTGTCTTACACGGTTTTATACTTCACAGTATAAAATCTACCATGGCCCTTGTTCATATGAGTTAAGGGCATCCCAACTTCACATCCTCTTAAATGTATTTTGCATAAACAGCATCTTTGGTGCATCAAATTGGTCTCTTCAGAGTTTAGCTCACTGGCACAGTTAATCTGACAAAAGATTTTCCATTTGAAAAGCTGCACATTTTTTCAAGTCTTTTCTGAAAATGGTTCAAGTCTCAGATCTGTTGGAAAAGGTTGGGAAATATACAATAGGACATTTCTTCCAGATGCTCTACAAGACGAGAAGGACACAAATTCTGAAGCTGCAGATCCAGTTTAGCAACTGCCTGCCTGTCAGTCAAGGATAGTCCCAAAGCCGTCTACAAAAGGAGAACATGCTGCCCTGACTAAGTGACCGGATCCAGAACGCTGGGGAAATAAGGAGACAATCCTTCAGGGGTGGTGTTTGAGTGTCATCTGGAAATCTGAGACACAGAAATGATCTGGTCCAAAAACCATTTACAGGTAAAGAAGGGGACGGAAGGTTGTCTCCCATGCAATATGGCTTTTATTACATTGCTCCACTTACTACATGAAAAATTTCATTAGACATTGCTTTGGGTTTAGTTCAAATGGAGTCGGAAAAGGAAGGGATTAAAAAGAAACAAAGGAAAGGAACTAAGGTAGAAAGTTTAAAGGGAAAGAAAGATAAAAATAGAAAAGAAAGGATAAGGAGAAGACAAGGTAACACCCTGTAAATCTGCTTCTACATGTGCATAAAGGAAAAAAAAACTGAAAACAGAAAAAAATCCAGCAACAAAATATGCATGTATAAAAATAAAATCACTGAGACGTACACAGTAGCAATAGGCAGCGCTTGTGTATAAAAGGTATGTCTGGGTTTTATTTAAAGGTATCAGCTTAAAGGGGTTTGCATGCCACACTTCTCATATTTTTTGCAAAACCATTTATTGTGCACATATGTTCCCCCCCTATAATGTAGAATTTTTGTTGACGTGTCATAAAATACCAATGAAATACATTGAGGTTTGTAGTTGTAACAAGGTAAAATGTAAAAAAGCTGGAGAGATTTGAATATCTTTGCAAAGCCATGTATGTAAACTCATGATGAAGAAATGTAAGAAGATGAAGAAATAGAGGGGCTATACAAATTTTGGTCAAAATAATAACCCATCCATGACGAATGGTTGTGCCATTAATTTGGAGTAATTTATTTGATCATATTTGCATGTGACTAAGTTGCGGGAAGTTTCCTGAAAAGCTATGGGAATATCAGTCTGCGGCTGACATCGGTTGAGATGTCGGGATGTTGCTGCTGATGCTTCGGATCCGCCCAGCTCGGCGTCACGGCACCGACAAGATGGCCGAGATTACGGGTCGAAAGTGAGGGAGGAAACAAAACATCTGTGAGCTGCCCCCCCTGTTGAAGACGCCAGGTTTTAAGCGGTGCTGAGGACCGGTCGGGGCGGAGATATAGCCTGGGTGCACCCCGGACTCCGGCTCTTGTTCTTGCCGGATGCAGACACAGTGCGCTCCGCGGCGGCGCGCGCAAGGACCGTTTATCGGGTCTTCTGGGAGCTAACCTGCTAACCATGTTTGCTATCTGACAGCATCATTACTGAGACTTTGTGCCATTACAAAGTGACACTTGGGCTCGTTCCAATATAAATATCGGTTGCTTCTAAATAAGTTATCGGAGATAAGGTTAGTTACAGCAGCTCAACTTTCTAAAGAGACAAATTGGATTTAGCGCTTAGCTAGCAGGTTAGCATGCTAACATTGCGGATTTCTTGCTTGCAGCTTCGCAGCTAGCATCTGCGTTAGCAGACGTCAGTTAGTGGGCTCGGCTGTTTTTGGAGTCTTTGGGCTGTTCTATGACTGTAAAGGTACTTCAGTGAGTGTTAGGAGGACGGTGGTGTCACAGTTTAACAGCAGCGGAAACTGTTCTCTTCAGATCTGGATAGCCAGGAGTCCTACAGGATTAATAGCGTTGAAAGCATCACAGCCGGGGCGATCTAAGTCCCCGCGTTACAGGACGAGGAGAAAACCCAGCCGCCTTCATCATGGCCCATTCTCCTGTTCAGGGTAACCTGCCGGGGATGCAGGTAAGAAGTGTTTTTAATGAGCTTGTTTTACTTTATGCAAGGGAGGGCATTAGAACATACTGTACACTGAGTCCCTGTCGAGGGTTAATAATGCTGTGCACCTAAACAGCTTAGTGAGATGAGGCGTTTAAGGACCTTAGTATGGCTCGGAAATTCTCACGAGACACCTCAGGATTTAAAATTCTAAAAATGCCACGCCATGTAATTGAGAGAGAGAGATATGTTGCATTAGGGTTTGCCAAGGACATCAGGAGTTGCCAAGTCCAGTCCTGAATATTACTGATGTTCCGCTGATCCAGCACATCTTGATAAAATTCTTTATTAGTAAGTTTTGCAGAACCTGATGACATGCTGAGGAAGTAATCCAGCCATTTCTAAAACCTGCAGGATGCTAGTTTTTGAATACATAAACATTTGAATTCCTCTTTTACTTTAACACAATTCAGAGGAACAAATTGCCTAAAGAAGACAATTAAACCAGAATACAGGATACAACTGAGTGTGCCATTTAATCGCAGTAGGGATGCAGCTGTTCAGTTAAGACTTAATAGGTTTTTTAAAGAAATTGGCGAGCAAACGGCATCAGATAGGTAGAGGGAAAGTTCTTAAGTTTAAAGCAGGGCTGGGTTACATATTACACCTTTGGAGCTGCTGCATTTATCATTAAATAGAGTTCAGGACAATACTCAGCCAACCACCTAAACCAGGCGTTCTCAAATTCAGTCATCTAGCTCTGGTGTCCTGCAACTTTTGCATCTCTGCTTCAACACACCTCAGTCAAATAATGAGGTCATTAGCTGGAAAACTTGACAGGATACTGAGGAGGTAATTGGTTCAGGTGTATTGAAACAGGGATGCATGCAAACCCCTGGTTTTAAATGGACAGTGCTGAGCATAAATTCCTCTTAATGCTTTTTGTGGAAAATGTGTATTTTCTTTTCAGCAGCTTTTGATGTCTTTTCATAACAACCAGGGTCTCTCTTTTCAAAAGTCTTCTGCCTTAGAGTGGATGTAATGAGCATTTCTCTGGCCAAAAGAGGTCATAAAAGGAAGTTGTTTTTTGTCAGCGCCTACTCTAGTGTTTTCCACATAACAGCCTCTGGAGAGTTAAGTCATTTTAGTTCACTTCCTGTGGTACGCAAGTTGTTTTCTCCCCATTTCACTCTATGATATGAATGCCACAGAGAAATGTCCTATAGAACATTATGGAAAATTAATTTCCTGGTTCAGTTTTTCCATTGAATGTCATGTTTGAAGTCCATGATGGCTGCTTTATAGGTTAAGTTGAAGCCTTTAGCTGATTAGTGATTCTTTATGCTGTTGTCAACATACTAAAGATCTATCTAGGGATTAAACGGAGTAAAATGATAAATCTAGCAGTTGGTTTTAATTTTATTACTTTTATTTTGAACCTGCACGTTATCCAGTCATTACTCTTCCCCTTTTTACCTCTCCCGTGTCTTTCTCTCTCTTTACATAAACCAAGTGTTGCAATGAGTGAAAGAATGCCACCCTGCCAGTGTTTCTGACTTATTCCCAACCTTTCTTTCATTCTGTTTATTATGATTTTTATTTAAATCCACCTTCCCTCTCCCTTCCCCTTGCTTCTTCCCGTCAACAACCAGAATGTCCGAGTGGACCCCGAGGAGCTGTTTACCAAGTTGGAGCGCATCGGAAAGGGTTCCTTTGGCGAGGTATTCAAAGGTATCGACAATCGCACGCAGAAGGTGGTGGCCATTAAGATCATAGACTTGGAGGAAGCGGAAGACGAGATTGAAGACATCCAACAGGAGATCACTGTGCTGAGCCAATGCGACAGTCCGTTTGTTACCAAGTATTATGGCTCTTACCTGAAGGTAGCCACCTAATTACAAATTCACAATATCCTCCAGTAACTGTTCACATTTTGCTACATCATAGCCACATACTTTAATGTAGTTTAACTGAATTATATGCAATAGCTAAACACAGAATGGTGTGTAATAGTGAAAGGAAAGAGTATGTGGGCTGTCTCGTGAAATCCAAATGTAGTACATTAAAGTTTATTATTGTAATCATTACAAAGTTTGTAAAAAAAGGTAAACAAGTGGTTTTCCGAAGCACTGGACATAAAGCGCACCTTAGTTTTAGCTGGCATAGCACCATCTTAAATGAGCTGATGGAATGAGATTTTCTTCCCTAACCCACTTCTTCCTTGTGAATAATCCCAAATTAAAAAAAGGATTAGCCTCAGATGATTTGAAACACCCACCTGACTACCAGACTCTTAATAGGGTCATCAGAACTTATTCAAGTTTTCACTGGCTTGTTGGAAGTTTTGTGTTAACCATCTGGATTTTGGAAACTGTGCGTTTTCTTCTCGCATGCAGCCAAGCAATAAATGCTTCTTTTCTTTTTCTGTCTCCATCAATGCAGGACACAAAGCTATGGATCATCATGGAGTATTTGGGTGGGGGCTCTGCCCTAGATTTGGTAAGTGATTTTTCTGTTCACGCAAAACGTCTGCTTTGCTTGTTCTTACGCCTTGTTTCTTTTTACTGAACTTCAACAAAACTCGGATGGCAGATTAGTGACAGAGTCTAAAGCTATTTGCAGAGGTTTGTGCTTCAAAGACATTAGTTGTTACAAATAGGGATGCATGTTATACCCTAAAAAAACATTAAGAAAGGGTCTAAAGTATTGCTGCTTTAAGTTCCTAGCAAACCTAGATCTCAAATATTGGGGAGTCTATGCAGCTTGGAGGGGGGGAAATCTTCAACATTTGCATCTCAATTTAACTCTCAATTTCCAGCCAGAATTGTCTTTGTTGCAGGAGGCTATATCCATTGCAAAGCTAGCTACTGATCTGAATGAAAGTGAGTAGCATGCCTAGGCTGGTCATTAGTCAAAGTGGACTTTTAACAGGCCAGTTCTTTTCTCTTTGGGTTGTACCTACACATGTTAATGACTTTGTTCTCAACTTGAATTTCTTTAGATCAGGGCATGGTGTTGCTTATTGGGATTTTATGTTTAATCTACTTAATACTTTCTGACAGCTTCTACTTCAGTAGTTTCTTAACTATACAGATCTGGTAATCTAATCCTGGTTTGGCTAATGAAATGGAACCAAAAAAAAAAACTAATCACAGTTGAGTTAGGATTTAAAAACTGAAGATTTATCATATTTGTGTTGATATGGATAGCTTTTTTCTATTAAATAGAAATGTAATTTAAAAACATAATTTTGTATTTAAAATTACTCTGGTAATCTTTGTCTTTTCTTTACATTGTTACAACATTTAGTTGTAACAAAAAACACTAAAGCGATGAAATCTGCAAGTGGGCAATAACTTTTTATGCCCACTACTATTAATACATTCCACCAAATCCAAGCTAGCTTAGAATTTTATCTACACGTATTGCCACCATTTAGTGACATGAGTACTGTTCCCGATGGCCATGTCTCTGTTTGTTTTCCTGTCACAGATGGAGCCTGGCGCATTAGATGAGACTCAGATTGCCACAATCCTCAGAGAGATCCTAAAGGGTTTGGAGTACTTGCACTCAGAGAAGAAAATCCACAGAGATATTAAAGGTAGCTGACTAAATGGCTTCAGAGAGCACACACGCGAATATCATATTGCGCATTAATGTTATAGACATCCACTTAAGCCTTCATTCATTATACAGTTTGCGTTTCACCTGAGAATTACGTTTGATGCCAAATCGATGTAGACGGACAACTTTGTAAAGACGAAGAGTTTTTCCACCGTTAAAGCTTTCCGTTTGTCCACAGCTGCCAATGTGCTGCTGTCCGAGCAAGGAGAGGTAAAGTTGGCCGACTTCGGAGTGGCAGGCCAGCTCACAGACACTCAGATCAAACGGAACACCTTTGTCGGGACGCCATTTTGGATGGCCCCGGAGGTGATCAAACAGTCCGCATATGACTCTAAGGTGAGTTCAAACAGAGCAAGCTTTTGACACCTGGAAATAATTACTCACTACTTTGAGTTGGTTTAACTTTCTGCAGATTTTTCAGCTAACTACTAAAGTTTTAGTTCAGGGTAGCATATTTACAAAGTTGTTTTTTTTTTTTTTTTTTTTTTTTATCTTTGTACAGTTTTGACTTAATTATTGCTCTGAGTATGTTCTTTCAGCAAATGGGATTTTATTTAGTCTGTAAACTCCGTTTAACAATTAATCAATTACAAAATAAGTTGACAATTCAATTATTGATTAATCGCGATAAATTTGATTGTTTTAGCTCTTATTGATTTGTGACAATAAATCCATTGAAAACAGAAGGCATCAAGGGGTTTGCATTCTTATCGTTTCAAAGCACTTCTGTTATTTCTATTTCTCCCGCGTGCTCCAGGCCGACATCTGGTCACTTGGAATCACAGCTATCGAGCTGGCAAAAGGCGAGCCGCCTCACTCAGACCTCCATCCCATGAAGGTGTTATTCCTCATTCCAAAGAACAACCCGCCCACACTTGAGGGCAACTACTGCAAACCTCTCAAGGAGTTTGTCGAGGCCTGCCTCAACAAAGAGCCCAGTTTTGTATGTAGTCTAATGTAATTCTGCATTATTTCTATATCTTTTGGCTCATTTCTCCAGACTGCATTGCCTCACTTTCTTTTTTTTTTTGCTCTTTCTGCAGAGGCCGACTGCCAAAGAACTGCTGAAGCATAAATTGATCGTCCGCCATGCGAAGAAGACGTCATACTTGACAGAGCTGGTGGACAAGTACAAGAGGTGGAAGGCTGAGCAGTCCAGAACTACAGAGTCCAGTTCAGATGAGTCAGACTCGTAAGTGTGTTGCTGGAAATAAAGTTCATCTTTAGTTTGAGAGCTGATCAGACTCTTTGGTTGTACTGATAAATCATTTGAAATGTTGGTCCAATCAGAGAACAGGACGGCCAGGCGTCAGGCGGGAATGACTTTGGCAGTGATGATTGGATCTTCACCATCCGAGAAAAGGACCCCAAGAAACTACAGAACGGAGAGGGTCAGTCAGGGGGGACGGACCAGGTCAGCCAATGCTTTTGAAAAAAGTTGTTTTTATAATGCTCACAATATGAAGCATCACGTTTTTAATTTCTGTATTTCTTTCCTCAGACAAAAGACATTCCAAGGAGGCCTTATTCACAGAGCCTGACCACGGTCATTTCTCCTGCATTAGCCGAGGTGAGGATCTTACTCTCAATGCTCTTTGAAAGTCAATCATGTAATTTAATGAAATGTAATGCTTTTTTTGTTTTGTTTTGTTTTATAAAACGAGACTATAAAATTAGATTAATTTTTATCTAAATGGGCATACTTAGACCGTTCATTCTACAAAAGCAAAGGCATTTATTGTCTCTTACTGGTTCTGGTTGAGTTACTATTATCCTCTGTAACTTATTATTGCTCTGCTTGACTGGCCCATCAGTTTAGGAGACAGAGCCATGTCTTGGAACTCCCATTTTTAACTACAGCCATCAATTGTGAGATTGACTTAAAAACCCAAAGGTTTGTAGATATTCTTTGTCAAGACGAAGTTTAAAAGTTACTTCAGACAGAGCAATTAAAGTTGATGAGCCACATCATGAAAATACAGCAAAGAGATTAAGAAGTTGTGAACAATGACATTGATTTTCTGTGTTGTTTCAGTTACAGTCTGCCTGTAGTTCTGGCAATGACAGTGGAGGAAGTGAACAAAGCCGTTCAGTCCATCTTCCGAATATTGAAATAACATTTGCAGCCATCTTTTTTGACTCAGCACTTTTTCCTTTGCAGTGGATGCTTGTTTACCGGCAATTTTTGGTAAGATTCATAGCGTTGAACTGGTGTATTACATACAAACGTTAGTGATTGGATAACATTTTAAACCTCAACCGAGTCCACGCCTTCAGGAAGCAATCGTTTTTCAACAGCAGAGTCCAGACCCTCTGGATGAAGCAAAGCGTAGAACAATGTCCGGCTGTAGAATATTACATATCAATGTGACTTTTATGATTCAAGGGGCAGGAAGGACCGTTGACCCTCGAGCATTTTCATAATATAAAATCTGTCTTCACGTGAGACACTTCTCTAGAGATGGAAAAACAACCGGTGGTGATTCTTTGGGGCACTTTAGGAGACTTTAATATCTAGGAGGAAAACATAGTTTCTTCCTTATTAGGTCACAAAATGTGAGTTTAACGGGTATGGATACTTTTACAAAGCGTTTGAACTGGTTGGGTCACGCTTCTTCTCTGATCCCCACCTCAGCTAAAGGCGCGGCAGGAGCAGGTGAACGGGAATCCCCTGGTCCTGGACGAGTTGAGAGCAGCCATCCTGCTGGCTGAAGAGGCCTACCCCGGCATCTCCGACTCCCTCGTGGCTCACATGGTGCAAAGGCTCCAGAGGTAACCGCTCTACTCATGTTCATACAGAATGCAGCTGAATATCTGCTCCATTGTTGACCATTTGTTTTACTTTTACAGCTTCTCCACAAGCAGAAGATCTTCCTCCTCTCCCTAGAGATCGGCTCTCTACCCCGAAACTTGCTCTCCCAGGTCCCCACATCCCATCAACACCCTAGCCAGGTCAGAGGGTTAAACGTTGAGGGTCAAGTCATTCAATACCAGCTGGCTGCATTTGACCTCCATGTGAGGGGCGCTAACTTAGCCTGTTATTTAAAAAAAAAAAGAAGAAAAAAAAAAAAGACTGAACTCCAAAGTGGAGAACAGAGACACTTTGCAGAGCTTCTTTTATCCATTAACGAAAGAAGATGTTTGGAAGCTACGATGGTGCAGCGGGCAAGGGGGGAGAGAAAAAGAAAAAAAAGACTCAAAAGTGAGAGCGACCAGCTGCAAAAAAAAACAGCAATAGCCAAGTCTGTCCCTGGGCTTTTGCACATGTGACACTCCTCATGCCTCGCACAGAGTCTCTGCATGGATTTTGCTGGATGAGGAGCTGAAAGTCTCCCTTCAGTCCCTCCCCGTTCTCTAAATGCAGGCGTCATATCCCCAGAACCTACGAGAGCATGCTCGATGAACCTGCAGGGATGTTTAAAAGCTGTGTGTGTGCGCGTGTGTGTGTGTTCGGTTTTGTTTGTGAAACTCCCTGTTTAGGCAAATTGCAGCATTCTCAAAGAAACCTCAGGTAAAGTGCTTTAAGTGGACTTTGTCCTCCGAGGCAGGAGGGGGCGCCATGCTGTACATGATTACAAGTCATCATTGCGGAAAATAAATCACTGTGTACAAAATGGTCGACGCGCATTTTGTAGATACTGATTAAAGACAACGTAGGTATTTAAAACATCTCAAAGGTCACTCCGACAGAAAATGCCTTGCCTTTTTCAGCGTTCTAGCATTCGTCGCAGATTTAGTTGGTTTCGTTTTACACATATGTGATGATTGTCTTTTTTTGTTTTTTGTTTTCTTTTCAAGTGACTGAGTTTCAGTGTTTCATTTCAACATCCTACCGAATCATTAAGTTAACTTTGTGTAGAAGAAGCAGAAAAAAAACCCTACCTGTATTCAAGTTTAGGGAACTGAAAGACTTTAGGACTAGAATAAAAGGTAGTGGACCGTTACAAGGGAGGAACCACATTAAACTGATATCAGTTGAAGTATTTTCATTTTCTTTGGTTTAGCAGTATTGAGAAAGTAAAGTGGAAATGAGTAAAAACTGGCAAAGAAAGAAGGCAAGGGCCGGCATCGGATCGTTATGGTTGCCTTTAATATTTGAACAAAAAAATCCAAACAAACTGAGAAGAAAGTTATTCCTGCAGGGTTTTCTAGTTGAAAACAAATGATATAATTAAGCTAGTTAACCAGCAGTGCAGGAACTCTGTGCTCCATAGACAACAGACACTCTAGCACCATCTCTTAACTTTCATTAAAAGGACCTTTTACACCCTTGAGCCAATGTGACGCAAAATTTTAGCGGTTTCGAAACCAGAACTTCCAGTACCGGCCCGTGTCTGACCACAGGAGCTCAACCGCATCATTTATTCTGGCCAAATCAAGCCTAGCTGCACAGTTCAACGCCATCCTAGACCATCTTCACCTCTTGCTATAGAAGTGCCATGTCCTCTCTGATGCTTTCACCAGTAGTATGATTTGCACCTTTGTTTTTTTTGTTTTGTTTGTTTTTTCTAATTTTCAGATTCGTTTTGTGCACTTTGAAAGTGTTGAGTATTTAAAGACTCCTGTAAGAGGAAGAAGAAAAAAAAAAAAACAGCAAACAAAACCAGTTGCTAATAGCCATGTTTTACTATATATATGTTTACTTAAGAGTTCCAGAATTTACTACTGTGCTATTGCAGCAATAATGTTGAGGAGTCGCATCAAGATGCACTTGTCAAAACAGGGATTGAGAAAAATTAAGAAATATCTGATATTTTTATAACAGCAAAGAGTTAAGTATGGAAATATGGATTGCTTTATGGATATGGGCATCTGCCTCTGGCAAAAAAAAAATATCTATACCTTTCAGAAAAAAAAAAACATATGCTACAGAAATAACAACAAAATGTGTACATTTGATTTCCTTTATTATAGCTGATGATTTATAGTACTGTATATAATCTTTGCTTGTGTCATTTGAAAATTCCCAAGTTAAATGTAAGCTTTTAAAGTGACATGAGAAATAAAGATCTAATGCTAACTTTGTTTGGTCTCTTTGCTGTGCATGTATAAAAGAGTGACTTCTTTTACATATGCACAAACAATGAAGCATATTCATACGCTTTCTCATTTTGTTTCATCACCACAAACGTCCATTTATTTGGGGGGAATTTTATCATGAATACAAAGCAGCACGTAACTATGTAGTACACAGCAGGGAGTTAATCCAAGATTTTGACTTTTCTTAGCACAATATGTGTGCACAAATATATATTTTATTTTTTTTAAAAACAACATAAAACGTGTGCATTTGTATTTACCACCACAGCCAATACCAACTTAGTAACATAAATATACTTTGATAAGAACTATTTTATTGTTCTATTGTAGTTTTTAGGAGTCATTGTTCTTTTGGACCAAGTCTTTCCATTAACCATAACATTATGCAAACTAGAATTACATAAATAAATCTGCTTAATGGAAACACACCAATTTTGAAAAAAAAAAAAAAAATGTATCAAACATTCTTTATGCAAGGATGAAGTGATTTTGCAGTTGTATCAAAATTTGTGTATTTCACAAACCTGCAATGGAAACGTGGCAATTGTGAAATTGTCGGGGTTTATGTTATCAATCAATCAAATTTTATTTGTATAGCATATTTCAGCAGCAAGGCATTTCAAAGTGCTTTACATAATAAACACAAAAACACAGTCATGCAACATAGAATCAACAATAAAAAACTACATTAAGTCAAGTGCCATAACAATGCAAAAAAAACCATTTTTAATATTTAACCCACAAAACTCAGTTAAATGTGATGTTTAACTTACAAAACTCAGTTAAATGTGATATTGAACCTTCACCTGTTAGTGGAATATTGACAAAGTTTTGTGCAAATCTGTAATGGAAACACAGCTAAAGACAGTGTTTCATTCAGGATTATCCTGTGTTTGGCTCACTTTATATTTCCATCAATTCTAACCAGCTTTACTCTTCCTGTTTAAAAGCATCACTGCGGCGTGAAGATGCCACTACTATATTTTACGGTGTGGACGGTCTGCTAAGGATGATGTGTGTACAGTGTTTGTTTTCCTTTGTGTCCAGTAAGTGCAGTTTTATCTTACCTGCCTGGAGCAGCACTTCCCATCCCAGCGGGAGACGATGTTGGATGAAAATGAAGCAACAACCAGCAACTCAAAATACTGCACCAAGGAGAAACACAGAACATAAAATAAACACCTACATTTTGTAGCCTAATATTCAGTTAAGTATACAAAATGCTATTTGTGGAGCAACTGTGAGAATTTTACATAAGATTTTTAGAGATAGACCCATTCAAGGTAATTACAGCATGAAGGCCACAATCTCATACTCTCATCCATCACACTTTTCAAATGCTTGCTACAGCCCTTGTGAAAGACTCAGCTCTAATCAGCTCACATCAGAAAGACAAGTGTTTTTCCACCTCTATGAGGAATAGATTGCTTTTTCCAAAATCTTTTGTTAATTTTTTAAGAGGTGAGACCATCTACTCCACCAAATTGTATTGAAATATTCCAAGCAGAAACAAAGTGTGCATCTAGTTTGGCACTAACTAGCTCATGGAATAAAATCTATTCATTTGGTGTATTTAAACTTCTGGTTTCAACTATATGAAATCTAACTAAAAAAACCAAAAACAATAATTGATAATATGCCATTATACTGAAGTTTTTGACATGACTTCTGTGAGGAGCATTTATGTAACAATTGCTGAAGTTATTTTGCATTTAAAACTTTGAACAGAAAACAATGTGTGTAGGAATTAAGTTCCTGTTGATAATCGGACAAATATATTTTATCTTGTCTACAAGCCTGGCCATGAAATGGGCATTTAAATATGGCATTTTAAATCTATCTCTAAAAATTAGGAAATATTTGTACTGCATATAATATCGGTATTCCATGTAAAATCTGATTTTTTTGATGGCTATGGTTCTCATTTCCTTTTTTCACCTGAAGGCCACACCTGCAGTTCTCAGCTAATCACTGAGAGCTAACCTCGCATAGCTATGCCGCGTATTTCCAAGTGTCCGCCATTCTTGCGTTTTGTTATTACCATCATATTTCGTCCTCTTCGTGACTTCCTCGATATAAGAAAGAAATGGTTTCAGTTTATGAAGACGTTGTTTCTTCAAATTTCCCGGTTTAGCGTAGATAAACGGTTAACCTACATCTCACCCCGCGCGAGCTCAGTTTGATTAGAAGCCAAGTCTCCTTGACAACCAATCACATTCCAGGAAACCTCAGGGCCTCAGGCGTGTTGAGAGGGGGAAATTAACTGCGCAATTCCCTATGTCCCCTTAGGGGCTCCGTAGTAATGTGTTAGATTTTACGTCTTGATATAAAATACATGTCATCATAGAAAAAATATTTATTGTTTTAACGAGATATTGATCCAGAATTAATTTCTTAGCTCTGCCAGGTAAACCCTTATGTAGGTAACAGGTGTGTGGACAGTCAAATTGGATCGCTTTCCAGAGTTACCAGAAGTCCAAAAGCTAATGGCGTCACTACACGTTTAATAAAAGCCAGCAGACATTTTATAGGCGCCACCTGGCATTCAAAAAGTATACCATGGATTTATTAGACATCTGAGCTTGATTAGAAACTCTGAACTATGATCTTATTGAACAGCTCTCATCCAATCAAGTCAAACCTTCCTAAGGATTTACTAACCCTCACTACACACACATTTCCTGTGGATGCAGTTAAATGTATACATGTGAGTTATTTATATTTAGAGCTCCACCAGATTTGCCAAATGTTTCAAAGGACATAAGAGCTTGGATCTACAATAAAAAAACAATCATGAGTTGCCATATTTCATCCAGTACTGAATCTTTAGACTTCTGTAAGTTGATTTCTGTATCTTTAACCCTCCATGAACCCTCTGTTGCTTATTGTTGAGTTTTGTTGGTGTATGGCGTCATTGATGAGCCAGAGTTCATCCATGTTGTAGGCTCCCTGTTGATGTTTGCAGAACGTGTTGAACAGAAATTCATCGAACATTGATCACTTCATGGAGCAGCACTCACAACAAAATGGCAAACTCCCACCTAAGAACTACTGAAAAAAATACATAAATAAATCTGGTGCCACCACTAAATCAACCATTTTAAAACAATGCACAAGATTTCATTCATCTTAGTTTCCAAAATGTAAACATTTTATCATGTCTGGATGAGCTTCTTCCAACTAAATCCCTCCAAATAGACACATCCAGATCTAATGGAAACTCATCTCCATGTCTAATTTAACTCAATCTATTTTAGCTAGTTGGCTAATTCAGTCCACCCTTAAGACTGTTTGATAACTACCTAAAAACTGGTTTTCCATAGAAAAAAAAAGTTTAATAATTTCCGCAGCAGTCAACAGATTTTTACTAAATATTCATTTTAATGCACATTAGATTTTCTTTTTTTATTACAGAGAGTGTCTTTCTCGCAGACTCTGTTGACCAACCCCTGCACAGGGCCGTATATTCCTGGACTACAATGGAGCATTTCTAGCAAACTAGGAAGCTTTGGGTGTTCATCACCATCATGACACATATGGAAGAGTCATAATAGTTCTTACAATACTGCTTGGAAATAAATACAAATATTGGAATGTTTTTGGGGTAATTCCACAAAAGACTGGTCAGAAATTACAGTCAAAGCAAACATTATCTTCAAAATAGCATATTCTCTTTAGATTTTCAGCTGGGATCCTAATAGAGTCCTACACTAGAACTGTCCATCCACTGTTTTCAACCACCTTCAGATCCCCCGTCCCATTCTGGTCATACATTCATTCTATCATTTTGTCTCTGTGATAAACATCACAGACACTCTTAGACATGACCAACACAACCCAGAAGGTTTCGTATACGTAAAGTCCAGAAGCCGGAAGAGGTCTTGATTTAGAAGTTGGTCTGTGAAATTTTGACATCGGAGCTGGAATTAGAACTCCTCCTCCTTTTCTCGTTATGGTCCTCAACCATGTCCTTCTTGGTAATTTCTAAGTTCTTCTTCTTCTTCTCATCTTCAGGCTCCAAGTTCGCAAAATCAGCCTCTATCTTTACCGGATCGATGTATGTGTAGAAGTAGGCCATGATGGCAAAGATTATGCACACCGACACCAGCAGGGCAGCGAACAGAATGTATTCAGCCCACTGGTAAAGAAAGACACACAAGAGTTTATTGACATTTCAGAAAATATATGAATGTGTATGGATTTGTTTTCCACTGATTAGTTGAGAAACTGACTTTGGCATCTCCAACTATAAAGAGATGCTTGGATTGTCATTAGAGGAGTTTCATTGGAGTTTTCAGGAGTTCTTCATTAAATTTAGTCAAGGCCAATAAGTGTGGTACAAGAAAAAAAGTGATATGTTTATAAATGTATTCTTATTGAAGCGAAATCACTTAAATTAATGTTATGTGTCTTTAATTTTGTTTGCATGAGAATATGCAATAAAAACTGAATTAAGTTTCTCCGATGTATGTAAATGCTGTCCAATCTGACAGAAAAGTCCAGTGAGAAAAAAATCTACATAGAATATATGAAATTAAATAGTTCTGCCACAACCAAATTTAAGGCCAGTGAGTAATGTATTTAAGGTAAACCTAAATTTTTTTAAAGATTAAATGAAGACATGTTAAGACCTTAATTAAAGATACTTCAATTCAAGACATTTTAAGGCCGCTATGAAACACAGTGTCCTGATTTAGTTTATGTGAAAACAGGTCCAGTAGATCATAGAACAACCTGCTAAACCTGGCAAAACCTGGGATTTTATGTCCTTGCATGTTTTTAACATAAAAAAAACTAAGTGAAAAGAATCTTCTTGTTAATGTTATGTTTCTCTAGAAACTTTCAGCTGAAAACCAAGTATAACCAATTTCATTTACAGCCTTCTATCAGATTCAAGTCAGTAAGAAGAACAGGGAATCTTCCGCTCACCTGTTCTGAAAGTGTGGCAGCCTCTGCAACAATCAACACAATGATGTTACCTACTGCAACCGTTAACAGCCAACCAGCCTGCAGCACTGACTTCATGTTGGAGGGAGCCTGAACAGCAGAAATGTATGTATTAAGGCCTTTTTCTTGGAAATTTCCTGTTTGCTTCCCCCTCATTTTCCTGAAAATGAGCGTTTGTTACCTGTGAATATGAGAACTCCAATCCTGTGACGGAGAACACCACCTCTCCTGATGTCATAAGAAAGTACTGAGGAATCTGCCAGGCCATGTGGAGGGAGTTGGCCTTGATATCCTCTACCTCCTTGATGTGCTGTCCACACTGCAAAGCAAATAGAAATTAGTTCAATCAAAAATAATATGTCACAGCTATTAATTTGCACAGGTTGGATTTAAAAGTTACATTTTCTTCAAGTGTGAAGGTTGGTGGGATGATGAAAGTGTAAGAACCGCCAAAGCCAAATTCTCGACTGAAGACACAGCTATTCCCAGCAGCATTTTCGATCAAGAACTTGGCCCTGTCACAACAAAATCACCAGTTAGAGGAAATAACTTTCTTTAGAGGGATTGTACGTAGCGGTCAAATTAATCAAACTTACTTTCCTTGTGGTACATCAACGTATGTGGACATGTTCTTGTTAACGATGTTCCCAAAACCTTCCTCACCAATTGTTATGTTCAAAGCGTTGCCAAAACCATTAAAAAATCTGAAAGGCAAAAAACAGCACAATTAATACAGCAGTTTACGAGCCCCACATTCACATGTCCAGGGTGTGCTCTACCATTTTCTCCATTACAGCTGCAGAAACACTCACCAGGCTAGGTTAACTATTTCTTTCTGTTGCTCAAGAAAAATGAGCAACAGAAAGAATAGAAAGAAGCACAGAGAACAGTGCTTCTCTTAGCTAGTTTTTGTTAATTGTCTTAGCAAACACTAGATAAGTAAATTAGCAAAAACTAGCTAATTCTCTTAGCTAGTTTCAGCTAGTTTTTGCTAGCTGAGAGAAGCTAGCAAAAAATGCAAAGCCTGTAGTTTATCAACTCATTGACAGGAATTATTATGCGAGTGATGAAAAGTAAAATACTGTAGCTGATACCATTTTTTTCTTGTGGAAGCCATGTTGAAATTTGGTGAGACTTTGGGGTTATGATGATGGCTTTATGATTTTTAGAAAAAATCAAAAAGTTGTAATAATCATGTTAATGAGAAGGCAAACTTTTGCCATGAATAAAAGTAGAATGTTTTATAGACACTCAAATGCATGACCAGCTTTTATTGCCACACGACAACAAACCAAAACCGACCTGATGGCGTTAGCTCCCTCCTCTGGCTTTGCAACAACATCGCTAAACTGTAAGCAGAAAACATTTCAGAGAACAAAATCCATGTGGCTGTTTCTGGGAAATGTTCAAAATAAGAATACATGTGATTTGAGTTTGATTTTGATCTGACTTTTATGCTGACCTCTTTATTCGTCATTGTGCCTCCTTCTTCTACTATGACAATAGTGTTACGAGTGCCATCTGGTAAGCGGATTAAATCAGGGTAAGCAGAATCTATTGTCAGGACAAATGGGAAATCATATGTAGAATACTCCTCGTTGGCCTGTGAGAGAAAACAGATTTGCACTTTATCTTTCAAAACTAAGGAGTTTATCAAACTGTGGTAACCAAAATGTTTCTTTTTTTCCACTCTGTATAGTCCTACCTGATAAGCCTGCAATCGGAAATCATGCGTTCCAGCAGTGATATTTATGGGTCGGTCAACCATGTTGATGAACTTAGCTTGCCGCTCAATGTTCGATGGGAAATTCGGGAGGGTTGACTGGAAAAGGGAGAAACCATCTTTCATGAGCTTTGTTTTTGTTAAATATTTTGCAATTCATTTTCACTTACTTCAATCTGTAGCTGAACCATGGCAGCAGCCACAAATGCAAGTGCTGCGAGGAACATCCCCACAGTCATCCTCCTTAAAGGACTGGAAAACAGAATCAAACACATTCTTTCAGCCACTGAAACCAGGGCTCACGAGATCTTAGAAATGGAAAAGATTATACAAAGGACTCCTCACGTGAAGTTTAGTCTGCATTTAGAAATGAGTGGGTAGATTATGAAGTCCATGACGGGGACCATGATCAGAATCAGGATGGGGTTGACGGTCTGGTTGGGGAGGGAGGGTCATAAAACGGCTGCAGTTTGATTCAATCAGTTCATGTCAGCAGTGGGGCGATGTTAGAGACTTACCTGCATTTGGTCAGGCTGGATTACCATCAAACCCTGTTGAAGAGAAAATGATCTCTGTTTAGCAATCTTCACTTCCATGGGGTGGGATTAGGAGTTGAAGAGCAGAAAGAAGAAAACTTACAAAGTTGCCGTCCATCGTGGTGGCCTGGAGTGTCCATCTTGAACCCTGTAGGACAAACAGTTCTTTTTTACATTGTGGTTAATTACCAACTAGAACGTATCAAGGTATATCAAGGTTTACAAAGATACAGCTTCAGTTTAAAGTTCTTGTAATGAACCTCTACCCTCTGCTGCTAAACACTACCAATCAGCTGGCTGAAAGATGGGAGTTTGGAAATGTTTTTCTGTAGCAAAATCGTTGGCAGTTCTGTTGTGGAAGCTAACGGAGCATTACTCATCACTCTTATTAGCTTAATGCAAGTAGCACAGTAAAAAAATCTAATATTCTTTCTAACTATGTCTAAAAAATCTAGGATTTTAGACACGTACCTGTTGGTCAAAGAGAGCCCAGAACATGGGCAACGGGATGTAAAGGAACAGAACCTTCAACACCATCTTCACCTGGGCAATCAGGAGTTTCTAGACCAAAGCAGAGAAGATGACAAAAATGAATTTCTGTCCGTTCTGCTGCTTGTTTTTTATTAATTATCGCACAGGCTTCCCCATACGTCATATTTCTCCTCGGCCCAGTCCATCCAGTGTTCTCTCTTTGGGATCTGGGAAGATCGATTGCGAAACCGGTTCTTGATAGCAAACTGCAAACACACGAGAGACCTTTCAGATGTAACCAGATGCGAATGTAATGTTGAAATGAAGCCGTTGTTGAGGAGGAACTCACGAAGATGCATTTGCAGACTTTCACCATGATGTTTCCCGAAGGTGCCGTTTTGTTGTACATGCCACTTCCGACGATGAAGACGACTGGAAACGAACAAAACGTGAATTATTACAGTCTTGTCTTTTTTTTTTCTGAATTCACTGCTTGATTATCGTGACTCAAGCTTAAGTGAAGATCTTACTCAGAGCGACCACCATGAGAGCAGCAGGGACCCCGAAGGCCAGAGGGTAGCACTGCTGCTGAGTGTGAATCCCACATTTCTGAGCTGGAAATCACAGAAATCACACATGCAGTCAACCTCTGGTTGTGATTAATTGGTGTATTTTAAGGAGTGTGTGATGTTTCTGAGAATTGGGGCCTGCCTCTGAGGATGGGGGTGATGACAGTGGACAGCAGGCTGCCGGCATTGATGGACAGGTAGAAGATGGAGAAGAAGGTGCTTCTCTGCTTGTCCTGTTGGACGTGACAGTTTGAGAAGAGATTTTACGCTCAGAACCACACAAATAAGAACTACTAATATCTAAAATGTGCCGATATTGATTTTTCTTTACAAAGGTTCCATATAAAACAGTTCTAATTGTAAATTTGCCAATCTTCTGTAGATGTATTCAATCATTACTGCTATACATGCTCTAAAATATCAGTCTCAGTTAAGTTTTACACTATAGAATGGGATTTTGGATGGTGTTAAAGTTGTTTAGAGTGGTTTGAAAATGGGTTCAAGAATGCAAAAATGTTTAAATATGGAATTGATTTTTATCAAAGACAATTTAGCCTAATTCTAGGAGAACCTAACATAACGACAGGAAGGATTAGGGCTTCTATGATGATAAATTTGCCTGATGTTGTGTCTCCCCTTCGCCTCTCTATGTCATTGAGCAATATTGGTCGCTTACCTTGAACTTGAAATAAAGCCCTTAAATGAGATTGTGGTTAATTACCAACTAGAATGTATCAAGGTACATATAACGGGGATAAAGCAGAGATAGAAAAAGTGCTGACCAGGTGTGGCTGATAACTGACTAAGGCATCTGTACAAAAGGGGAAGGGTCAGTACTTGTGTTGTTTCCCTTGAACTGTTCTGCACTACGTGCGTATGAATTGACTGATTTGATCAGAGCACCTGTTTTCAAATGGAAGGATTTTTTTTAATTTCTGCTAAACAAAAACAAAAACAAAAAACAAAAAGTTCTGTATTTCTGTGGAAGAAGTGAATCCCCCACAGCATGACGGCACCACTACCATGTTTCACGGTAGAGATTGTATGTTCAGATGTGGTGCATAGTGTTCTGCATGCAAGATTCAGAAACATAAATACCAATAAATTGTTGAATTGATTGGTATTCAATAACTTCAACACAGAATTTACTGTATTTTTGCAGTAAAAGTTAGTATTTTTTCACTGTATTTTAATATATTTGAAGCTGTATTGAAACGGATAGATTTTTTATTTTTTATTTTTTTAAATCTAACCTGATCTTCGTTAAACTGGTCCCCTCCAAAGGCAGCCACACAGGGTTTGATGCCTCCGGTTCCCAGAGCAATGAGGAGTAAGCCCACCATGGACAGAGCTCTGGGGGGGTGAGAGGGGGACACACAACCGATACACACTGTAAACACACGCCGACTTCTGTGTCATTTGACTTCGTTTCGTTCTTCAACTTACATGTGGAAGGTCATGTTGTCGGGGGTGCCGTCCTTGTTTCCATCTGTGATGTCATGGATTGCACTGACGGCCATGATGACCTGCCCCGCCGCGTAGACAATGGACAGGTAAACAATGGTCCTGTGCAGAAAGACGGGGAGAAAAATACAAAGCAGTGAGCCAGTTTTCTATCTGCTAGATACAGATTAACAGATCACTATCTGAGGCATCCTTAAACTGTTTAATCTCTCTTTATGATTGGATTAATTAGATTATATAATCACTAGATATGAGTTATATCTGCTTGTGTTGATGTAACATTTGATTCAATAAGGTGCATTAAATTCATTTAATTTAACCAACCTGGACTGAACTGAAATCAATTGAGCTAAACTGAAGTAAGAATGGATTTAAATAAGCTAAAAATATATTTAAATAAACTGAAAAAACTAAAATGTAGGTTAATTTAATTTAACTAAACTAAAGTAAAGTTTAATTCAACTTAATTGGACAGAAAATTATTTTTAATTAATTGAATTGAACTGAAATCAATTAATGGAGCTTATCTGAACTTGGCTGAAATGAACTGAACTGAATCACACTGAACTAAATTAAATGAACCGAATTAAATTGAATGAATTTGAAATACATTTAATCCAACTTGAACTGAACACTAAGCAGAACTGAATAGAATTTATATTCATTGACATTAATTGAACTTGACTGAACCAAACTGGGTTGCACTGAATGGAATTTAAGTATGAAAATGAAATTAATTTAACAAACTAAATTTTATTGAACTGGACTGAAATGAATTGAATAGAACTGAGCAGAACTGATCTTCAGACATGCAATACTGCAGCAAGCAGGAGGAAACAGGAACTGTCAGGCGACTCACTTGAACTTTCCGAGCCACGAGTCAGCAATGATGGCGCCCAGGATGGGGCTCAGGTAGCAGAGAGCCACAAAGGTGTGGTAGATGGTTGTGGAAAAGTCATCATCCCACCTCAGGAAGTACTTGAAGTACAAAACCAGTACAGCTAAAAAAGGGATATAGATGAGTTTAGGTTAGAAACAGTCTTCCTTTATTGATTAGTTCAGCTTTACAGTATTTAGACTTAGCATACATTATGCACTCAAAAAAATCTGCCATGGCTGCATTCAAATATCACAGAAAATAGTGTATAACTATCAAAGCCATGCTTTTTATTTTGTAGTGCTTTATTTCTCTTTACATATTTCAAATATTGCTGCCTAATTAAAGCTCTACTGCGTCGTTTCACGAACAAACCTTATTTGCAATGTACCCACAGTTGGAAAGAAGACGCACGTTTAGGTGCACAACAAACAGAGAAGCTTAAAAGCGGAAGAAGCTACTTCGGTAAACAAAGTGCATATGTCCTTCTACTGAACTCACCTCGCATGCCATAGTAGGAGAAGCGCTCGCAGAACTCGTTGACCACGATGAAAAAGATGCTGAGCGGGTAGCCGAATATAGTGGCCTGTTGAAACAAAACGAGTAAAGTGAGATTGAGGCAGCAAACCTTCAACGTGAGAGAACGACAGTGGACACCGCTACAGCTTACACTCTTTTTTTTGCCCGTCTTCTTCTCTTTATCTGCAGAAAAAGAACAGCATGAGTGACTCTGGGAATTTTTTATTTGATTAGTTTAGACAGAAATCAAGCACAACAAGAAAAAGAAGATTTGACTTGGAAGTTTAAATTGCATATGATGAATGCATTCACCGTAAAAGGAATAAAAATGGAAAAAGAAAAAAGAAAGAGTTAATCTCACCTCCCATGGCGCAGGCTGTGTCCTGTTTGGATTCCTAAATCAGATCTTTCCGTAAAACAATGGACAAAGAGAGATGAGTGGTCCAGATCCGAGGAGCTAATACTGGATCCCAGTCCAGCCTGTGCCTTATCTAACCTCCACTCATTCTCCTGGACCGCCCACTGATGGTGGACTATGGACATCTCTTCCAGCTCCCCTCTCCCCAGTTTCCCAGCACCTTTATCAAAGCCATGTGTTTATGCTGGGGATGATTTTACAACTGTAAAAAAAATAGCTCGGGAGCAATAAACAGATTCTGCTTTGCAGGTTATTTGTCTCCATCAGGAGAGATGATAACGGCAGCAATCGTTGTGCTATTAGCTATAATAAAACCGCTGATTATTTCTATCTAGTCATAACAGCAGGAAATGTTAGAGACACCAAACGCATATGGACTGTCTGTGGAGTTCCTTCTGCTTCCCTCCTCAAATATATCCAGAATTGTAAATGTTAAAATAATACGCAACAAAAAGAAAAATATCAACAAGCATTTCATTTTTTCATATTATAATCTCAGACTGTAATATATGCATATGGAGTTTGTCCACTAATTGCAGCAGATTCCATTTTTCTAAGACGTGGGAATCTTTGACCACTTTCCAAGGAGAGTATTCATGAGGTCAGACACTAATGTCGGGGCAGTGAAGTACCAAATCAAGGTAGCCATATTGAAACTGCTCCCATAAAGCTGTGAGAATAAAAAAGTCCAAAATGTCTAGTGAGGTTTCCAACATCCTCTGAATGCTCAACTTGGAATTGTTGGTTTAATATTTAAAAGAGAGAGCTTGAAAAAAAAAAAGTCTTATATCAGGTTTTATTTATTTGTAAGTCTTAAACATATTTACAGGCATTGAGTAAAAATGTTTTCCATTTAATTTAAGCTCACAGATAATAAAACAAATCTAGATTACATACAAAGAAACGGCGGAATATAAACTCGCACGCCCTCGTCCTGGTTTAGGTTTTAGTCTGTCATCTTTGGCAAGGCTGTCCTTTTGTCTCGTAGGTTGCCTTGGTAACAATGACTTATTGCACAAACTTTTCATAAAATAGGTCAAAATATTGCGATTCACTTGGCTTTAGACAAGTTTTATTCAGCTCCACTTGACTAAAATAGAAAATTGATTTCCTTTTTTAAAAAAAATCTAATATAAAATTCATCTGCTCTAACTGGATCTTACTGGGAATTTTTTTCTTTTTTAAAAAAAGGTTATTCAAAAATACTGAGTAACATTTGACCAGTAATGTTCAGTCACAACAGTCGATTTTTTTCTCTCTCTCTCTCTCTCTCTCTCTCTGCGTTGTAAAGCTGTCTGTACAAAACTGAGAGCCTCAGAAATATTAAAGTTCTTCGTGCGTCATTCCTCTCTTGGAAAGAATCACTCCAAAGAGGAGAAAACAACATGCGTTCAGTTGTTGCATGCTTGTTCAGATCTCATGTAGTTTATGTCTTTCCCACAGACAAAACAAAATGCAACAAAAGAAGATCTGTCAAAGTATAGCGTAAAGTCTCCATAGGAAACAAGAGAAGAATTTGTCTGTAAATTTGCGCCAATTTCATTCTTAGGCAATCTGATTGATGGTGGAGGTCAGGTGTGACGCGACCTTCTCAGAGGACGGTGGTTGACCCCTGGGAGTTGGTGTTAGGTGTGCCACTGATGGCGTTAAAGATGCCCATGGAGTCGGACAGGGTGCTCCGTGTGCCGTCCTCCACTGGGTTTATCTAGGAAAAACACACTTCACTTCATTACATTATACTGGATTTATGTGAAATCAAAATCATTAACGTAAAGTTCCGTCTCATGAGACAGCAATTTAATATGAAAATTCATTACATATAATTTGTAGACTCCAATGAAACTGTGTTCATGTAGTTGATATAATTGGACCTTTTGGCTTTGTTGTGGAATATGCCAAGATGACTTATGGGAGATATTAATAAATTCTAATCTTTTGCCAAACTTTCCGTAATATAACTAAACGTAAAACTACACGAACACAAAGATAAATATGAGGGGTGCTGCACACATAACATGTAAATAACTTAAATTACAAAATAACCAGTACGGAGTCACACAAGTACTGGATATTTTACCACAATGGACACCATTTACCACCATTTAACCCAGATCTTATCAAATTTTATAAGCTGCAATCTATATAACATTATAATATTTACAATCTGATGCCTGTCATCCCAGGATGTGGTAACTTTTCAGGCCGCTAAGCTCAAAATTACCTTCTATTTTTTTTTTATTTTTAAACCCCACCAGGGGGCTTTTTGTGGGCTCTAGTGTCCCTTTTTATATAGTAGGCTGACAGGAAGGGGGCAGAGAGAGGGGGGAAGACATGCAGCAAATGCCGCAGGGTCCGGGAGTCGAACCCGCGACGGCCATGTCGAGGACTCAAGGCCTCCAAATGTGGGTTGCGCTATCCCCTACGCCACCACAGCGCGCCCCACCTTCTATATTTTAATCAAATTCAAACTGGAATCCAAGTTGATGATGATGATGTTGATGGTCTACCTATAGAAACCGATGCATAGTAGCCAGTTTTCATTTCAAAAACATCTGACAAGCCACGGGCCTTCCTTTTAATTCAAAATACCTTCATCAGATAATTTATAACATGAGGATGAAGAAATTTATAGAAAAGTTTCATATTGGTGCATGCACGACTATTTATCAAATAACAGGATTACCCTCCAATCTGCTCACAGACAGCACAAAGAGAGCAGAAAGAAAGATATGGTTAGTAAATAAAGTTAAATGGTGTGGAGTGCAGATCTAAACACCAGCAACTAGAATGAAGAGTTAGAAATAACTGTTGTGATATTTTAGGACAATTCAGTTCAAAACAGCACGTAATCCGATAAAAATAGTGGAAAATCTGCCAGTCAATGGCCATATTTGGTGGTTCCTACCTGTTCGTGCATGATGCTAGACAGCTCTCTGATCATGTCCCTGTAGTTGGCCTTCATCTCATCGTGATACTCCTGCTGGTCTTCTTTAATCAGCCGTTCGTTCACCCCCAGCGCGTGACCACAGGCGTCCACGAACTGCCTGAAGAGGGAAGGACAAGCCACCTGTGATGTTCACAATTCATCCCCAATAGGTTACAGCCACAGGTTTTTATGATAGATCAACAGAAAATAATGTCAAATTGCAAAGTGGAAAAAAATTATTTATTTATTTTACATTTTTCTTTAGAAATAAAAATCTAAAATAAACTTCTCTGTATTTCACTCCATCTGTCTTTCCATCTCATTTGAACAGCCTTTCTGACCCTGCTGAAGAAACACATGGTGCTGCCATATATGTTTTCAGACACATAGGGCCACTTTAAAGCAGAATCAAACAATTATGTTCCCTTCTGTTGTTATAAAAATATTATATATATTAAATGACTTAAACTTGAGCAGTAATTCTCTATGTAAATTAACATCTTCAAACTGGGCTTGCTCTTTTTGAAACTCGGCCTTCCGGGAGTCATCACAAAATGGCTCCTCTATTAACCCTGTAATGGCACTTTTACCAGCGTTACACTGAGAAGCTTGGAAGCTTGAAAACTGTCACCCCGAGGAGGAGCTGCAGTTTCCACCCAGGCGTTTTGCACAGTTGCCATGAGAGATTAAAGGATTTCTCAACATGCATGAAAGAACCAAGGCAACACTCCAGTTATGGTTTTGATGAGGGAATAACACAATATGAAGCTCGAAAAAGTTGATTTTACAACAGGCAGATTTTGGGACTGGAAGGTGTTTTTGTCAGTAATCAGTACCTGAAGACCTCCTTCAGCTGTTTAACCTTGTTGTCTGGATATCTCTTGGCACTGCCGTCATCTAGAAAGGCTCTGGCGTAAGCAAGAGGACCTGCGTTGACCTGCCAAAAAAAAAAAAACGAGAGGTCTTGACAGTCTTTCTGCCTTTCAGGATGACTAAGCCTTTTCTTACCTGAACACTGATGCTGCCCTGCAGCTTGAGCTGCAGCCGGATCATGTCCACCTCGGAGGCCGAGCACAGCAGACGCAGCTCGCCCACCTTGGCGCTCATCTCGTCGATGGCCACCTCTATGGGGCTCAGGTCACTCTGGTGCTGGTACATGACTGCAATGCGCTTCTTAACATAGGGGAAACAGTGGGTTGCTGGGCGGGGGGGGTGAGACAAGGCAGATTATTACTCGTACTGGGATTGCCTCACTCACTAACTGCTTATATATCCTGAATTGCAGCATTTCTACAGAATATTAAACTCAATTGAAATGTAAGTTCGCCAGGTCATAAAGAGTAAACATGATTATTTACACCACAAGATAACACCTGGACCTTGAAATGATGTGGTCAGAGTAATAAACCCCACCTATCTGATTAAATTCACAGCGGCTGGCAGAAAACTGAAACTTCATAATCAGCATCAACAAGCAGCAACAAGGGAAATGTTCCCGGCTGTTGAAGCTAGGTTCAACCAACCCTGCTTACAGCGATAAGCAGGGTTGGTTTGGATCAGTGCTGCATCATCATTAGCAACAGAAACCTGATCATCACAGAACCTACTGGTTAGTATGGTGCGCCGTTTGCACTGCTCCTCCACTCCCCCCTGCTTCTTGCCCGAAACGGTGAACGGCGTCTCAAACACGAAGCGCCGGATGTTGTGGCTCTTCTCGAAGTCTGTCTTTCTATCGTCCAGCTCCTTGTCGTCCAGGTGAGGCGTTACGTGAGTTACCTGGATGTAGGCGTACTTGGAGTCCAAGTCTTTAGGGTTAACCTGCGGGTACAACGGTAGAAAAGAGTTTTAGAGTTTTTCTTCGTAAAAGAAAACTCACCTAAACTGTCAAATCATTCTATACTCTACAAGTTACACAACTACATTTGCTTAAAGTAAATCATGAGTAAATTACAAAAAAATCACTTGAAATTGTGATTGATATGAAATTGACACATTTTGCACCTCAAAAAGGTTCAATATGAAACAAGAAAAAAGAGGTGAAACACCGAAAAGTCAATCATAAAAAAATCCAAAACTACACAGGTCCAATTAGCAAAGTGGCAACATCAATAGTACCTTTAAAAAAAATCAATTAAATGTTTGCTAGCTTATTATGTCCAGCACCTTGAAGGAGCTCACTTATTATTTATAAATTTATTAGCTTGTGTTGAAAGGTGACCTGCATACTTATTTACTTTCCTTATTCCAAGGCTTCTAGGAAGTCAGATAGCAGTGTAATAAATGCATGTTTGTTTGATTAGCATAATAAAATCAGCTTGTTAATGATCAGATTTGCTTAGTCTTGACCTATTTTCCACAACTTTCCAACACTTTTTCTATAAATTTAGCATCCATATTTGCCAAGGTTTACAAAAAAAAATGCATGTCCTTCAGTGTGCAGCACGTGGCCAGATACAGATAGGACTCCACCTTGCCAGAATCCTGAATGATCTTGACGTTCTCTGGGCCGAACTTGTCAGAGTAGAGCTTCAGAAGCCGCTGGGAAATTTCAGAGAGCGGCGTGAACTTCGGCTCCTTGTAGATGTACTCCTTTCCGTCCTCATCCTCAAAGAAGCCCTGCAGCGCAAGCAAGAACCTGGTTTTGTACTGTTTTGTCCGTATTTATGTAGATGACCTCGCTGACACACGGTGTCCCACTTTTGAGTGGAATTAATTTTAAGAAAACATAAGATTAGGTAAATATAGACAAACGGAAATATAATGCATAGAAGTCATGAACTAAAAATGTAAGTCCAACGTCAAAACTATATGGATGTGAACTAACTAACTACAAGAACAAACACACAAGGCCCAAAACTATATAAGAAAAAAAAAATCTATCATTAAAGACACATAACATACATACAACACCCCTAAAAACTTACCGCAGCCTTGGATAGCAAGTGAAAGAAAGGGAAGAAATTTTATTTACAAAAATTAATTAATGATCCCAAGAAGATGTAATGAAATCCTCTCTAACCTCACCTGTCCAAAGAAGGCCACTCTGAAGTAAGTGCCCAGCAGTCTCTTCCCGGTGTGCATCACCTCCATCACCTTGGTGTAGGCACGGTGGAGCGTGTCGTAGAGGTGAGTCAGTTTCTGTTCCACACGTATAGAAATGTTTTAGAAATGGTCACAAAACACCACCAAGAACCACAGAAAGGGTAAACACAAATATTTGGAATTACGTGACACATGATTTGGTAGTTGGCATTTAGTATGGAAGGGCTTGACCAAAGAAAATAGATTTAAACATTGTAGAGAGAGGGATTATAATGGCTAGTCATTTGCTTTGTGTCAAGAGCTAAATTTTTCCAAACAACCTGGGCTACTGCAGAATGTCCAAATGAAAAGTAATAAGTCAGTTTTCCAGCTTTAACATTAAATCTAATGGCGACTCAAAGTTACAGTTTCTACTCTAAAAGGCTTCCTAGAGATTTTCCCTAAGAGGTGTGGACACTGGCTAGGCCACTCTGTTGCCTTATCATGGTTACTGTTTGGCAACTTTTGTTGTTGCCACGTGAGCATGTTTTGAGAAACCATCCAAGACCCATCTTCTCAGTATCTTCTCTACCTTCTACCTATTCTGTCTATCAGTCTTAGAGTAAAACCATCACAATTAAGAGTTGAGTAGGTAAGTGTGTAACGCCAAAGTGTGTGCAGTATTCACGCTACCTCAAAGTCCCTGCGCTCCTCATAGATGGGGATGATGAGCCTGTAGACATCAGCAATGAGTTCATAACGCTCAGCCTTCCACAGGCCATCAGCACACTCCTCCAGCAGCTCCAACAGGACTTCCTGAACAAGATCACCCTTAAGTCAGTTTATTTATATAATCAATATAAGTCTGGGGGTTTTACCTCAGAGGAGGTAGGATCTCAAAAAAACTTTGATCACTGCATCTCTATTGGCACACAAAACAGCAGCAAACAAACCATATAGGAGAGACATGAGGTCTGACCTCACTGAAGTGAACATCCTGCATCCCCACGTCCTCCATCATGGCCGCCTCCTCGTCAATGTTGGGAGTGATGACCCTGAACGCTGAGCAGCCTTGCCTAAACATACCTGAAATGCCGAAAGAACCCAGATATATGTCACACAGGAGTCTTACATGCTGAAGCTTCACTTCTGCTGTCGTGTTTAGTTTTTAGATTAATTTGGTCAAAACAAGTTAAGAGGCAACTAAGAAATATGACATATTTAAACACAAACTGATGCAAACGTTTAGCAGATTGTTTGAGGAAGAAAAATATTTTAAAATCCTCAGTTTTTGGTTAATTCACATAGACTAACAAATATTTTGAAAAAAAAAAAACGTCTAACAGTCGACATCATGGATGCACATTTCTAATTTGTGCACAAGTAAGGATGAAAAATGACTTGGTTTCAGCTGAAAATGTGGCAACATTTTCTTCTTTTGTGGTGAATATTCCTGTTATGTATTATTTTCTTGTCATCACCACCAGACATGTTTGTCAAAGAGAGAAAAAAAATATCCAGAGTGGAGTGGATAAGGATAAATGTTTGTCTAAAATACTCAAAGACATGTAACAAATATTCAGTTATTTTACTGTGATAGTATTTACTGATTTAGCTGATCTATGATGATAAAAATATCAAGGAGCAAAAATTACAGCAAAATAAGGTGAATTGCCTTCTTACAATAGCTGTATTTACACTTACTTATTTGAAATCAGTGTAAGAGTATTGTTAATGTACTAAAGAAAAGGAGGCTAAAAACAGATTTCAATTTGTCAAAAAATATTTCAAATTATGTCATTTTCCTTTCACTTCCTAGTTACACCTTACTTTATATGTATGTAGACATTTTTTAAACTAATAGTATTTCAGGGGCTCCATAGAAAAAGCCAGAAATCTCAGTTTGACCTAACTACACCCCTCAGCACTGTGAGCCTGCAGTCAGCTGGTGATATTCATAATCACCTGCCCGATTATATCACAGATCATCTTCAAAGTCTAGCACAGGAGGCATAAGGACACTTGGGAAAATATGTTATCTGGAAAATGACTTGTTGGAGACATTTTTACACAGGAAGCAGAAGGTGACCTTTGGACGAGTGTCCACACAGCAAATGACGGTGAGTTCCACTGCAAATTCAATTAAAATATCCTTTATTGATCTCATAGGGAAATGAATTATGAGATGTGTGCAAGTTAGAAACATACCTCATGACATGCTTTTATTTTAATAACTGAAAAACTAATGTTATGTTTCAGAATATCCAGTAATGAGAAAGTGGTTCTTTTATATATACATATATACAAGAAAGAAAGCTATTTTCCTGGAATACAGTATTTTATTAATCAAACTATGGAGGAAAATTTTTCTCCTGTGAAAACACTTACTGGTGACTCATGTTATGGCCTCCATTATGAGGATAATAAATGCAGTAAAAATGGTTCAAAGGGTTGTTATTCACATGAACAGAAGATAACCAACACTAGAAAAGTTCCGCCCCTATTTCTGACACTCACCTTTTCTCCACAGATACTCTGCAACCAAAGCAGCAACATGAACGTAGCACATAGCTGCCTGCAGGCGAGAGAGAGAGAAACAGACGAGACAGAGGTCATGTGATATTATGAATAGCTCTAAAAACAAATCCCCTTTATAGGAATCTGACTTCAGTTTAAGGTGACCGACAGAATCACTGCATAACATTCATTTCCAGCAGATGTTTCCACTTAAGAGAGGGACCACATGTTAGTAGGTTTTAATTATTATTAGTTATTTACTTTTTCACATAGAACCATGATGGTTTGAAAACACTTTTTTGCTCATTAGAACTGCATTTTGTATTTTCTCGTGTTATTTTGGCCTGATTCTCTGAAGCATTACAGAGACAAACAAGCAAAAACAGCAGAAACCCACCAGGGTGTGCGAGTCCTAAATGTGGCACATTCAGCCCTCCGTACCTCGGAAAGATCTCCGTTCTTGTTGTGGATGCGAGCCATGCTGTCCAGCCAGGTCTTCCGCAGCTCCGGGGTGCTGGTGTAGGACTTGGCCAGGCTGTACTGGAGGTCCACCAACATCTCCGGGTCGTTCTCGTGCTCCTTCATCTGCTCGGTGGCCATCAGCACCGTCCTGATGCGCTTGGTCAGGTCCTTCACATCTGATGGGAATGCTGTGTGCTGCCAGCAGCACATGTACAAATGTTTATGATTGCATGAAGTAAACAAGTCTTAAAATGTTAATGCTAATCCCAAGAAACCAATGAAACTCTGTGTGACTGATGACTTTCGGATGTTTTGGATCCTTAAAATATCCAACAGGTTATTTATATTTATGACAGAACAGAAAGTAAGCAGCTTTGGTTAGCAGGTTTACTTTAACATGCTTCTTTTTCAGCCATTTTGTTGGATATTTGCTGCTGTGGTTGGAACACCCAAACTTTAAAAAATAAGAACAGAAAGAAGGTGAACTTTCTTTCTACTGCTCTTGTACCAAAGTTAAGCACTGAGAAGGATTTCTTATTGAACAGTTTTATCTGTGTTCTTCACCCACCTTGATGCTCTTGTCGCCGTTGGCACAATTATTGACGATGGAGAGAGACTGCTGGAAACGTGTACTCCCAATCCCGATGACATCAGCTATCAACTGGCTAACAGCTATCACCACCTAATGAAACAACGATTGGTAAAATTCAGCCTCACACTGATGACCTTTTGGAAAGTACAGAAAAATATCCAGACTCACTATAATAACCAGAAAAGATTGAACCTTTTCACATTTTATGATAATCAATGAAACACATTGAACTTTGTGGTTGTAACATGACAAAATGTGTTGAAGACGTGCTAACAGATTTGGCCAGGCGCTGCGTCTCATACCTGCAGGTGGGTTCGCACAAAAGACTTGCGGCCTGTGTAGTCAAAGTTACTCTTCATCAGAAAGTAAAGAAGGTGGGCCGCATCGTTGCGGATGAAGCTCAGCTTGGAGTTGCAACACTTGAGGATTTCATAGCAGAGCGAGGCGCACATGTCGGCTCTACCGTCGAAAAACGTGCAGGGGAACTGGAAGACATGGTTATGAAGGGTTTGGATGATTAACACGAGGAGGAAGGTGATGGGAGACGAAACGAGGGTCAAATTATTCACCTTAAAAATGAAAGTCCTGAGGGAGGTGAAGACCTGCTTGAGGGCGGCCTCTGATTGGGGGATCTGCAGGAAACACAGATGCACCTGGAACACCGTCTTCATCAGAGGGTTGTGACCCAGATCTGAATTCAGCTGAGTCTGAAAACACAACCAGGTATAAGTTGCTTGATAACAAACCAATAATAAAAAGTTTTTTTGTACATGTGTGAACCTTGAATCCCATGATGAAGGTGCTGAGTGTGTCCAGCACAGTCAAGCAGACCTCTGTAGACACGTTGGCTTCCAGCAGGCACTGGCTGTTTACGTCAGCTTCTGTGTGGCAGTACACTGACAACACACCACTTATTGTCATTTTAAATTAGTAATAATGATTTTTATTCTGCTGGTTAAATTTGAACACAGTTAAAATTATTTTGTTTGTATTGAATCAGAGAAAAATATTTTGTTTCTACTCAGATTTAGCATAAAAGTACAGAGCCCATCACTGTTCTTATAAGTGTCCACCACTAGAGGTCAGTATAATATTTCCAGAAACCAACTCTCTTTCCCTGTAAACGTAGTATTATCCCGCTCATATTGAACCGTCACCACTCTTATACTTGGCTCCAAAAAAAAACAAAAGAAAAAGACTAATTTTACATTTAATCTAATTTCTTCTAGCTATTTTACCTGGATTAAAAGCTTACTGTTATTGATGGTGTGAGCGTTCTCCAGAGCTCCCAGCTGCTGCAGACGGGCGTGCAGGATCCCCGCCCTGGTACGAGACACAGGCAGAGTCAGAGACTTCCTGTCTGCGGCTATAGGTCCTGCTCCCTCCTGACTCCTGGGAGAAAAATGAAAGACATCACAACATTTAGGCTTCTGGTGAGAGCAGAAATCGCTAATCCGTTTACAGATGTCTCTATAATTTGAGTGTTTTGACATGTGAAGCAAACAAACAACAAAATAAAAAGAACAGCGGACAAAATACAGCCGGTATTAAAGTGTGGAAATCACCATCATGCACTTAAGCTAGCACAGAGGGAATGAAGGAATAAAGCTCTTACCAGTGCAGGAGGAGCCAAGGGCCACAACCATATTCACAAAACAACTTGGCAGCAGTGTTAAAGATAAAAGATAAAGCCGAGAACTGAAGATTAAAACCTTCTGAGCAGTTAGACGTGTGTGTGTGTGTGTGTGTGTGGGGGTGTGTGGGTGTGTGTGTGTGTGTGTGTGTAATCGCATAGATTAAAACCATTTTATTTTATTCCAAGAATTAAATCAATAAACCATGTGAGCAGACAGACTTTACCTAGCAATGAATCTTTTCCCCATGTATCTGAACTGATGGAGGCAGATTCTGCAGGACAAAAACACAAACAAATAACTTAGCAGTGAAGAAAACACATTTTTGGGAACATCATGCTGTGTCTCTGGAACCAGACTGCGGTGAACTCGGTGTAATCGTTATATAGAGTTTCTTTTCACCGCCTCCCCATTGAGGCAGTCAATGCTAGTACTTACTCTATTAGAGTAAAGAAGTCCATTAACTCTGATGGAGCTGCTTTGTTCCAATACGCAAACAGGGCTTCTACAGGTGGCGGAAAGAAAAAGGAAAACAGAAAGAGAGGATTAATATGCTGCATAAATGTTATAACATAATTGTCTGGGCTAACCCAGGGGTCTGCAACCTGCTTTTTGTTGTTCCACAATGGCTCTTAATAACTCGGCTAAAACCAATTTTTAAAAATATACATATAAAGCAACAACTCTAGTTTTTGTCCTTTTTTCCCCCAAGAAATAATTGCATTGAATTTCCACCAACAAATGACACTAACATCACCAGTAATACTTGTTAAAATCCATCTTTCCATTAATATCAACGTCAAATAAGAAAATGTATCCCTTTTATGTTTTTATTTATTTAAGAACCTAAAAAATGGCAACGAAATTGTTGTTCTTTCAAAATAATTCTTTCTTTTTGCACATATTCATCAAAACCAATCAGTTTTCTTATTCAGCAGCTCATGTAACATTTGCAGCTCTGGACAGGAGAAAGTTTTGTCTTGCTTACGATATGTCAATTGGATTTTTTTTGTTTTCTAGAGGCCAAATTGAAAAATAATTTTTTTTTCCAATATATTTTTACTCTAAGGTATTTTGCAGAAGTGAATTGATTGATCTATTACATAAAACATCAATAAAATACACTGAAGTTTGTGGTTTGAATGTGATAATTCAAGTCCAGCCTGCAGTCCTACCTTCTGACATGCTCTTGAGGATGTGCAGAAAGCACATGAGCAGGTTTCCGATCTCGTCCCGGTCCAGTTTGTCGCAGCGCAGCACGGTACTGCCCACTGCTGACACACACTGGCTCTGATGTAAACAGCAAGAGAATCAATGTTGGTATAAGTTTTTCAAAGTAGAGGCAAAAAGCCCAAGCACAGCACTCAAAAGAAAACCCCAAACAAGAGGGAGAGAAGTCCACTCAGGTGGCGCTACAACAGCAAAGAAGTGGAAACACTTCAAATAAAGGGATTATAACGAGCCGATGGAGAGCCACCCAAAGTCACACTGAGTACTTGTACTAGTCCGTTTTCCCCATGTCCTCCGTCCGGTCCAGAGTCTGCAGCTGCTTTCTGACTCTCAGAGTCTCTGTCCAGCAGCAGGTCAGGCAAAGGCACAGTGAGCAGAGAGAAGTCCATAGTGACCCGCTTGGTAGTATGGTTCAGAGGCAGAGCACACTCCTCTGGGTCCAGGGGCAGGGGGGGCACATTGACAGAGTGCCTTCTGGGAAATCGCTCAATGTGTTGGAGTTGGGAGGTCAAAGAGCGCCTGTGTGACCTCTTTAAGGAAGGGGTGGCAATAATGTAGAAATGAAAGAAATGAGTCAAAACACATTTAACACATAAAACTTAACAGACTACCCTACACTATAGGACGCAGTGCACAGATGCTTACGAGTAAAAATACTCTTAATTTTGTTTTTAGATTTTGTCACATTACAATCACAAATATTAGGATTATATGAGGTGACTTTACACACAAGTGGTGTCTATTTATAAAAGCGTTCAGTTAACCTGTAACCCTTTACTCTGATAAAGGGTAAAGGGCTGTGTTTTCCACCTCTTTTCTTTCCTAAAGGGGAGTAATAATATAACATGATGTAAAGTTCAAAAAAGCTGATTGTTCCTTTAACCGATTTGAATTTCTGGTCCTTTTTAGCATCCTTTATGGTGAGTAACTGTTGCAATTGGAAAGTAATTGACATATTGGAGTAGGCTTTCAAATGCCAAACATGTGACCCCTGGAATAATAGATAAAAGCTTAATCTAGAAGCACCTTCTCCAAAGAGTTGGTCTTTTCGCTGCTCTTGTCCAGAAGGCTGTTTGCAGAGTCGGTGGAGGCCAGAGAGCCTCTGGAGTCTGCGTGGTGAACCGAGCTCACATTAGGAGTGGAGCTGTGAGGAGAGGCTAATGAACAAAAAAAAGGATATATTAGCACTCTCAGTGATGTTTTAGCTGGAGAATCATTTGAAGCAAGGCAGCGAGCAGTCGGTCACCTGTCCCAGAAATGACCCCAAACACATCTTTGTGGAGAGCGTTTTCTATGCAGCTTCCAGGTTTTTGGGGAGTCACCATGGAGTCTTCCCTCATGTTCTGACAGGGAAAACAAAAAAAAAAACAACCAACAACCACCAAAGAGTGAGAAAGACCAGCTGCAATTTTAATTCTCACCACCAGGTGGCAGGCTTACATTGTGGTTGCTGAGAGGAGCCGAGTCCTTGATGTCAAGCCTGTAGACGTTTTCCTGAAGAAGGCCAAACAGCGGGAGGTAGAGCGTGGAGAGTCTGGCTTGGTGACTCTGAAATAAACCAAAAAAAGGTTTTACTACGAAATTTATTATAGAAGTTAAAATCTCTAAAACTATTTCTGTTTTAAATAAGCTAAAGGAGTAACTAAACAAAAAGGCTTTGTATATTTTCTATAACTTACTGATTGTGGCGTAATATAGATATCCAATATTTATACAGTAAAACTTATTGAAACTGTTCTAAAATTCATGTGCAAAGCACATAAACTTTTTTTTTTTTTACTAAACAATGTTCAAAACAGATTTGTAAAAAGAAAAAGAAAAGAAACAGAGATTTTCCAAAATAATTTAGATTCAAAACAACGACAATGGAAAAATGCATTTGAGTTAAAGGTGGCAGTTTATGGAATAATCTAAATCTCTTTCTGGATTCAAAAGAAATTTGAAAGTTATCATAATGGAGCCATATGGTATTTGAGTTTTTTGTGCATTTGAAAAATGTCTTTAATAGCTTTCTGATTTTCTTTTTGGAATATAGGGTAGATATTATAAGTTTATACTTCTTCTTGCTCCTTTTCGTTAATGATTTCTTGAAGTCGTTACATGAACTATTCACTTTAATTATTGAGTGAAAAATGAAAATGAATAAAGAAAAATTAAAAATGTAAGTCAGGAGTCAGACAGTGTAGGTATTTTGTAACATCAGAAACACAATCAGAAAGCTAAAACAGCGAGCAACTAGCATCGCTTACCTTAGCAGCGTAGCGGTCGTCAAATGTGTGTTTGATCATGAGTCCTTTGAGAACTTGAACGGCGATCTGGCGGATGTCTCTGTGCTCCTGGAGGGCCCCGCCCACCTCCCGCAGCAGCAAGCCCACCAGGAAGTGGTTTCGGCAGAAGTCGTCAGTCAGGGAGTAGTCCAGCTGCAGATCTGCAGCAAAGCACAAATCAAGAGATGGAACTTTTTGTTAATTATGAAACAAAATGCAATAAAAAAAATAAAAAAAAGACAAGGTCACCTTGAAATCTCTGTATTCTGCCTTTGCCGAATGGCATGGGAAGGTTCAGAGGGATGTAGTGCTCGTGGTTGCAAACGACCCGCAGGAACTCAAACTTAAACTCAAACAGAGTCTGGAAGGGACATTAGATGAGAAACTTTTTAAGGCGAATGATTAATCTTAGAAAGAAATCTTTTGTTTAAAAAAGAAAAACACCTTTGGGTCTCCAGGCACGAAGCAGTTCATGTAGTTATTGATCTGCTTGAATACAAATCCTCTGTCCATGAAGGTGAAGCAGCGCTGGATGTAAAGTAGACAGTGAATCACATTTTATCTTCCTGAAAGCTTCCCTAATTGTTAAACTTTCCCTGCAGAGCAGAAAGGAGGAGGGCCAACCTTAATGAAAAGTGCCAGGCTGTGGTTGGCGTTGCGAGAAGCGTCAAGGTTATCCTTGTATTTCTGGGTGATGTGCGGCATCAACATGTTGACCAGAGTTTCCACGGCGTGGTAGAAGGACGCGGAAAAACGCTGGTTCCTCGAGAGCTGGGAACAGGAAACAGGAGGAGAAGGAGGACGGGAGTTAGGCTCGCATGGGATTACCTCAGGAAGAAAAGGAAATGGAAAATAAAACACATACTTTGACTTTACCGCTCTCCATGAGGTAGTAAGCCATCGATTTTACCAGAGCTTCAAAGAAGTACCATGAGTGCTGCAACACAGAACAAAAACGTCAGTGGAAGGAAAAGAAAAGTTAGGAGTTGTATGTGGAAACTTACAAGATAAACACTGAAGTGTGAGTGAACATATTGATCATCTATAGTTATACCATGTTGCTCACCACAGTTTCCTAATATGCTAACACCTGGTTTCTTTAACAGTTTAGTTGTGACAAACTCTATATGAGTTTATCACATTACAAACTCATTCGTGAAGACATTTGTACTTTCTTGTTATTGTTGTTCCCAGATAAACTGCTCTGAAATTGTAGAGTTTTCTACATCCAAAGCACAAAGTTAACGTTTGCCCACATTTACACTCAGAAAAGTAATTCAGCTGGAGAAACAAGAACATTAGAGACTGAAAAGAAATTTGGGGATTCTGAAGAAATAGTAATGTCTTCGACATAAAGCAAAACTTGATGCTTTGAACGTGCTGAAAACATCAGATAAAGTGAGGGAGTTTCACTTAAAGTGGAAAAGTTTTGATTTTTAAAAATCAGTACAAACTAAATAAGAACTAATTCCATCCATCCAACCATCCAACTACTGTATTTTCATCTGCATCTTAGTCCTGGTAAAGTTAAGAGTGATTGTTTCCTTTATAGTGTAAATTTTTGCATACAAATAGCTTTTTTTCAGGTAAATTTGTGTTCAGTCCTGCCTTTGTACTTATACAGCAGAGTAATAAGCACTTTCAGGTTACCTTTAGCAACTTGTTGCTTGTTAAGAAGTCAGTGGACGGCTTGAGAATGGCCGTCATGGCTTTAGCCAGCTCTTCGTGAACCGTTCTTAGACAGATGGATGAGTAAGGCTCTGGCTTAAACACAAACTGAAAGGAGAAAAATGTCACTAGTATATGTCAGTTGTTCCAGGAACACACTGAATATCAATGTCAAGTGATATGATAATAAAACTTCACCTTGACGAAAGATCTTAGGTAATGCTCAAGTCCCTCCTCATGGCACTGCGCCACCACATGAACCATCACCCTGAAGAGAAGCAAAGGAGAAAAATGGCAACAACAACAAAAAAAATCACATTTCTATTATGTCAGTGTGACAGCAGGCTTTGAAAAACACAAAGAGTGTGCCAAATGTCCAATGAAAAGAAGAAATATGGCATTAAGGAGAAAATATCTACCTGGTAACGTTGACAGCCACATCCTCATGCGTTGCTCTGGTGAGGATGCAGAACAGCTGGTTGAGGATTGTGGGCAGGAAGTTGACCATCACATGGCCTTCCATTGCATGAAGACTCTAAAAAAGATGGGAAAAAACCCCCAATAATATTAGCAAATCTTAGCTTTTGATAAGAAATGGTTAATAAATGAACTGAACTTTTGTTTGCTTTGGGTATTTAAGGGTAACGGAGCTCATAATACCTTCAGGTATTTAATCAGCTCTCCCTCTGAGGCTTGCTCTGACATGTCCATGCTTTGGCAGTGTTGGAAGAAGTTGTGCAGATGTTGATCCTGGTGAAAACACAGGATGTAATAAATAATTTAATTGAAGAGACGCAGCAGGTCCTTAGATTGAGCATGAAGGAAGTGTGTTTACCTGAGTGTAAACTGTAGATACAAGATGGGTGGAGAGTGTGAACAGCGGTTTGCCTCCATCTACCCATTTAATCTCGGAGCCAGATTGCTGCAGTGATAAATGCGTATGAATTATTGTGCTGCATACTGATCAATGCAAAAGTGAGTCTCTGAATATGAAAACTGTGTCCCCACATGGGATACTGCTTTCATATTTCAGAAAAACAAAAACAGCTCAATATCAACATTATTTTCATTTTATGATGTTATAATTTCATTGTACACTTTTTGACTAGAATGTCATATTAACAGGAGAGCTGCTAACTGTAATCCAAGGCATGAATTTACATACATTTTCCTCTTCTCTTTCCTTTTTCTCTTTTGCTAAATAATTTTGGATCTAGACTTTGGTTAGTTTAGAGATTCAAGCCTTTAAACGCATAAATTGAAAAAGTGATCAAACTGATTTTTATGTGCAGTCATTAAAGTTTAAATCTTTTTAACTACTTATTCAATATGGTAAATAATAGATTAGTTAATGAATGCTACACTTGCCTGTTTATCTTTTTTTTAAGTGGCATGAGCAATACACTGGAAGTAGCATTTATATTTATTTCAGTGAAGTCAACATGATTGTATAACAGTACACTTTGTCATTTTCTCATATTTTTGAATACACAAAGGCAAATGTAACAGTTTATTTTATAGCTTCAGTTGTTTGTCTTATTAATTCATTAAAACTCACAATCTTAGAGAAAAATAATTTAAAAAAGTTTTTTACAAAGCAAATTACAAGAAAACAAGAGGAATAGGAAACCCTGAACCGTATAAGTTTTGATTTTGTTTACTCATCTGTGCTTTTATAATGACATTTATTTATTCATTTAGTTCTTTTGAACTAGTAAGAATTGATGATGCCATTTGCTTTTAGAGGTTTAGACAGAAAAGTTCCTACTACATTTGGAAAATTTAAACTAAATGCATTTATCAATATTTATTTTCTTCTTTTTCTTTTTTGCTATTTTTAGGCAACTGAATCTTGAACATTTTTGTTTCTCTATAGCCGGGCAGCAACAGCTGCGTTTCAGTTTTACATCAGGAGATTAAATTGAAAATGCTAAAGAATCAGATGCATATGAAGGCGATGCTGGTATATTATTTGCCTAAAGCAGTGCATCTTCTTTCCCTACTGAAGCATGAGGGAGATAGATAACACTGTGATGGGGTTTTTACTATACAGCAGAGATTAGAAAATGGCTGTAATTAAATTTATAATAAAGAAATCTCCATCAAACACTTCAGAGGCCTGTGTTATAGATTAAAGCTAAGGAGATTTCTGAGGCGTCTGGTGTAAAAGCCTGCGGGGCCTGCAGAAGGTCCCAATCAATCTCAGCTAACAAGATTTCTATCTTTTAACCTTGAGACACTTAAGGAAGTGACAACGGTTCGGTTGTATTATCATATTTGAGGCTTGAATACAAATAAATTTGCAGGAAATTCTTTGAATCTCAAGAGTCAAACATCTTTTCATACCCAAACAATCACGTGTCCTTTCGCATGCCAATCTAAAAATCTAATTTCTTCGCTGTTGTTACCTTGCTAGCGCCATCCTGGGAGCTGAGATAGCCAGCAGGTAGATTTGCAGCGACAGGAAGCTGCTGTTCGTTCATGATGACCCTGCCGCCGTCCTTCAGGAGCGGCAGCCAGGCTGAACCCACTGAAGACAAGAAATAAAAAAAAAAGATGTAGCTGCGTGTTTGTTACAGTTTACACAGAAATGAACAAATACAAAATATGCCTCGGGATATTTAGCAGCCTACCAGGAGTCTCTACTAAATCCTTCTTCTTGCTATTGTTGTCACAGCTGACGTGATAGAAGCTGAAGAGAAGGTGATGTTTCTCATGCAGCTGAGTCGGCAGCTCTATTTTAATCTGTAAGCAGAAATATAAAGAGATTCATTCCTCCTCTGATTGATTGGCAATTCAATCTTCGAATAAATCTTTACATAAATTAACTCTAAGGAGGAACAACAAGCAGGAATACCTCGTCGTAGAACTCGGGGTTATGCTGGTGGTGGAGAACGGCTGCGTAAGCCTGTTTAGTGAACAGAGGCCCTCCGGGTCGGCCGTAGATGCACTGCAGCAAAGGCGGATGTGAGAGATGAAAGAGTGAACAAATATGTAAGCGTTTTGCACCTTTAGACCTTTCTAGGCTCTCTTTCACCTGCTCTCACAAAACATAATGTCGTCTGCAAACATTGTAATGCATGAGGAATTCTCCAATATGTAGCTATATATAAGTTCCAAATGTTTTTGCTATTTTTCTGCTCAGGAGTTTGTAGGGGTTTTTTTTGTTTTGGTTTTTATTCCAACCTAGAGCACTCCCTATAATGAGAAGGGCATAGTGTTTTGTGTAAATGTACCTTCAGTGGCTGGGCTTCGTCCTCATCAGAGTCCTTAAATTCAACACACACAGCAATGTTCCTTGCCTGTAAATGGGTGATAAAAACACAAAAATACAAATTAAAATCAGGAGATAAATATGGAGAGTGTAATTTTGTGCGTGTGCAAACACTTCAAGTAGATTTCCGAGAGTTATCTTATTAAATATCTTTGGCTTCCTGTAACGAGCTGACCTATTTTGAAAAAAAAAAAAACAACAACAAAAAACCCCCCACTCCTCTGTTTTAAAGTATTAATCAAAAGCTGATGCTTGGCATGCAGATAATTCTCTCCGGCTCTGCAGCTGGCCTAAATGAGCTGGAGGCCGTTGCCAGTCGCCTCATGGGCTAAACAGGAGCAGAAAGTGATGATAATACGAGAATGCCTGCCAAATAAAGGAATTGCTTTCCAAATAGGATAGCTTATATGCTTTGGACCTACAGTTCATGTTGCAGATAAGATCTGACTATTCAGAACAACAAACTAAAAGAATTTATGCTTTCTTTTTGTTATGTTATTATGTTATGTAAAAAACAACACAAGCTTGGGGATAAACGTGAATGAAAAGACAATAAAACATTATTTTGGTAACTATCTGCCATAACTACCTTTTCTATACGTACCTTTGTAAATGATTTCTGTCCGTCATATTTGAGGTGTTTCGGGTAGACATACAGGTGGTTTTTATATATAGTGAATGGTTGGGCGCACTTGGCAATACACGGCACAAACTCCTCCACCTCCAGAAGAGCGCTGCCTGAACCGTTTTGTTCAAAGTTTCTTACAGGGATGTATGAGGTAGTGACACAGTCTGCAAGCAGCAGGGTTAGAGGGATTATTACTAACTTCTAGTCATTTAAATAGATGATTAGAAGAAGTTCTGAAAAGAAATGAATAAATAAATAAATAAAGGTTTACTGGGTACGTCCGGTGCGACATTATCAATAGTAACATCTAAGTTCCCCAACAGCACAGGGAGTTTGGCCATTTTTTCTGGTCTGCAGGGAAAACAGAGGAAGAACTTATTAGAAATTTACCAAAGCACATTTGGAGGGGAGGAAAAAGAATAACAGCAACAACAAAACCCCTGAACACAGCATACTTTCTGAAGTCAGTGAGGAGTTTGAACATGTCCTCGTTAGACAGCTTGCTGCTGTCCTGTCTGTAGAGAGCTGAGAAGCGAGCGTTTTTCTCCAGAGTTCCTGATGCATCCTTGAATACCGGCCTGCAGAGGAAACAATACGAAAGAACCTGAATATATAGGATAGTTAGGCGTAACACATTTGTGCAACTCTGTTAGATTTGAATGGCAATATGACAGACAACACAAATAGAAAATAGACTTGGTGTTTAAAGGCTTTTTATTTTTACTTTTAAGTGAAGGGTTTTATCTATCTTTTTCTTGCCTTTTTTAAACATTTTTATTATAATAATACTCCCGACAATTTACTCCATGTTTGTGATGAAACATGTAGCTCGGTTAGCTTAGCAGCAGTTGTGATTAGCTCCAGCAAAAGGAATCAATTTTCCAGCATTTGAAAGATTCCACATGTTCACATCTAAAACAACATAAATGACTTTTTTGGGGAGCTATAAGTAGATTTCTGGCAAAAATAGTCCTTTAAAATGCACAATATGAATGAATTTTTTCAGAATATCGATTTTTACTAGAGTTTCTGTCTCTATTGTTTGCATTTCAAACCAGAATTTTAGATACCTTTAAGATTAAATTATATTTATTCTATATATAGCTGGCGGAGAACCAGGACTCTTCCCTTTTGTCCTGGGAAAATCTGAACTGATTTTATCTGAAAGTTTGTAAACTTTTCCAGTTCCCATCCTTTCTCCCTCTCACAAACCCGCTCCATCAGAATTACCATTGTGGTCTAAAACAGGAACCGTGTGAAACAGATGGAACATATCTGGAGTTTTAATGTCGGTAACCTCAGTTCACAAACACCTGTCCATCTACACGCCACATCGGGTCTATCGTAAGCCAACTTCACACCTTGCAGCCCAGGCAAACGGCATCCTGTACTGTCCCAGTCTGCTGCAGGCTGTCTTGGCGTTCTTCAACACCTTTTGAGCCACCTGAACAAGAATGTATTTATTTAATGTGATTATCTACTAATACAAGAAGGTGAATATCTCTGCTTGTGTACTCACTTTGGTGGAGTCTGAACTCTTCATGTAAGGTTCGGTGCAGTGGGTAATGCCCCCTTGGAGGACCTTCTCAATTCTGGCAACCAAGAAGATCTCTGGGTGGGGGCAAGTTACAGAGAAGACCCCCTGTGTGGGGTAGTGAGGAGCCAGGCCAAGGCCTTCTGGGGGACCATCGCCGATGATTTCTGAATTGGACCCGTTGCCTTGACCACATGTCATTTGGCGTACTAAAGGGTGGTTGAGATCCACGCGGAAGTCGGCGGAGATCTTTCTGCTGTTCTGGACGTCGAACAGGGACAGGACCACGTAGAACGGTTCAACCTATGGAGAAAGAAGAAACACAAGAAGCAGAGGAGATGAAATGTTTTTGTAAAGGCCAAGAGAAGGAGTGAAATATCAAAGAAGACAACAGATGTTCCTCCTCCCAAAGGTACTTCACAGTTTTCATCCGGCCCAAATGGATCTTCTTGTTTACGCTTTCCACCATCGTTCCCATTACACAAGGCTCTTTATCTGAGGTTCATGCAGTCTTGTGCTAATAGCTGAGCTTTCACAGCTAAGCATCTTGGGTAAGGAAGAGTTCTCCTTTCACTAAAAGTGACGTCAGGAAACCACATTTAGTGCTAATGCTTCATGTGAAGCCTTGGCTGGGAGTCAGGATATCAACCCATCAATATGAGCTTTAACAATCAACCATCCAAATGGGCCATCTGAACAATTCACAACTCCCTGGCATTTGTGTAAATGCCAGGGAGCACTTCAGACTCCGATTTCTGTTCAACAACAAATGCATCCGAAGCTCTCAAGCATACGTTAGTGGTCGGCCCCTCTTCGTTTTCTGTGATGCAGCCCTGCAGGTTGAACGACAGGTTGTGACAGCTGACCAGGACTCTCTTCCCGAACTTCTCTTCAAACGGACGCACATCTGGCTCGATGCCAGAAAAGTCCAGTTTCTGTGACAAACCGTAGTTGTCGTTAGAAGGTGTAAATCTTGTCACAATACTTATAACCCAGAACGTCCTCACCTGAGTGTCTGGATCCAGAGTAAACAGCTTTAGGCGAGCTTCACTTCTCATTCTGGATTCGATATCTCTGGCAGTCTGGTAGAAATCAAATGAAATGTTTTTAAAAAAGAGATGTACACAGATTCCTCCAGTTACCTGGACAAGATATAGAATATAGATATAGAATAAGTCGAAAGAGCTTGAATCTGATATCTGGTGAGAGCTGTAAAGCAACACAAGTACAGTGAACTTTGTGTACATTTGTAATCAGAGCTCTGGGAGGTCATTGGGTTTTTATTTCCCAAAAATTTTCAAAATGATGTATCCTTTTCTGTCCCATTTTCACCATGTTAGCTTGATCTAACACATAAAATCCCAACAAAATACACTATTAGGTCACAACAAGTTTTTGTTGTGACCTAAAAACTTGTGCAAAAGTTCGAGAGGTGTGAATACATTTGACTAAGAAACCAAACAAAATGCTGAAATGCATGTATGAAGGTAACAGCCGTGAATAATAAATCTATCTGGGATCATCAACGTTTTGTTTGTTTGTTTGTTTTTTAAAGAATACAAATCCCATAATAGGTCTAAGTGATTATTTTTAGAATGCCACTCCCTCTGAGCAGAAGTATTCCACTTGGAGAAGCAAACACACTTATCCAGATGTGCGCAGAGTGACCACCAAGTGGAAATGTGGCTCCAAGAAAAACAAACATTTGACTAATTAGTTCAAAGCTTCAGCTACAAATAATCAGGAGACTTTCTGTACATCAGATCCTACTGGGGCTCACAGGCAGTAACAGATTTGATTTGTTGGGTGATATGAATGAAGGTTACCTGAAAGTTGTCTTGAAAGCTTCCAGAGGAAAGCTCTGCTTTTCCATGCTCCTCATCTGTTAAAGAGATCAACATGAGTTTTGTTAGCTGTGGTTGTTATAGCAGAACCATAATGAAGTGTTGTTGTTTTTGGGTTTTTTTGCCTTTCTGGAAACACCAAAAGAAAAACATTTAGGTCAGGAAGCTATGAATGATTTTCAAAGTGTAACATTTTTAGGATAATTATTCCTTGAGGGGGAAACTTAAAAATAAAAACATGTGCAAAAAGCTTTAAAATCCCACAAGATATTTGGAACAAAATGCATTAGAAACCGTGTGAAACAGGCAGGAAAAAAAAAAAAAAGAGCAAAAATTGTTGAGATCAGAAAAAAATACCATCATTCAGATCGCCGTTCCTTTTCTCCTGCATGGCCTGTTCAAAGCTGCTGTGAAGAATCTTGTTCAGGATGCTGATCCACTCCTCCATTTCTGCTTCGCTGTCGGCAGCCAGCAGGAACGTGCTCTTATCCTGCATCTTCAGCTCAAACGCAAACCGACGCACTTTGCTATTCTGAAAGAACGCGCATAATCCCAAGCTTTATCCTCAGGTTTAAGTTTCAAAGAATCCTTGCACAGGCAACGTTACCTGAACAACCCCCATGCACGAGTCCAGGAAGATGGTTCCTTTGGGTTCCTTGGAGGTGTTTTCATCTTTGTAGAAGTTGAGGTTGTAGGAGCCATCACCCAGCTGAGCCAGATGGAAGTATCTCCTCTTAAAGGACTGGAGGATTAAAATAGAGACTGTGAAAACCACAGTGTTGTTTATCGGTTAAATCTAAAAATAAAGAGGGAACGGGGCATGGGAAAGCTCCATGGGTATACTGAAAACGTCAAGGGCTATCTATAGCGAGGCCTAATCTGATTTCCAAATGTGCAAGGAAAAAATGCAAACATTTTGCCTTAAAAATGATTGAAAACATGAGAAGAAACATAAAAGCATTGATTATTGAGGTAAGTTTTCATCTGGACGTGGGTAGAATGAAAAATAAACACCTATATATAGTTCTAAAGTTCTACAATGCAAAATCGCAAACTTATTTCAGCAAGATATAGGACCTTGTTTTAAGTAAATAATTTATTGATATTGAGTTGTTTTTTTTTTAAAAAAGTACTAGCTCCACTGGAATTAAATGATCTGCTAGTGGAACTAGTACTTTTTCATCAATATTGAGGGATCATTGACTTAAAACAAGCTGCTATACGTTTCTGAAAAGTTACTTGTAAGTCAGTTTTGCTTTATTTCAAGCGAGCCAATATTTTCAGTATAAACTGGAGCAAAGGTTTTGTGTTTTTGACAAATGAGGATGGATGATGAACAGAGATTTTTATTTAAGGGTAACATTTCCTCTGGAATGCTCACCCTCATGGTAACACTAATTGCACTGTTCATGTTGCCTTTGTAGAGCCAGCCATGCTTTGACACGCCTCCCTTTTGAGATCCAAGAGACGCTGCATCCTGGAGGAGATGGGAAAAAAGAAAAGTTTAATTAAGGTAAATAATACTCCTCTCTACTTATTATGTCTCTCCAAAGGAAAGGAGGATCAACAGGATTTCCTGGGTGAGGAGAGATGTTTGGAAACTCCACCTCGTCTTTTTCCACGTCTTCGTCCACTTCAAACACGTGGGCAGCAAGCTTCTCCGGTCTCAACACCTTACTGAAGGAGAAACGTCACATTCATTTCACTTGGTTTGGTTTAAACTTCCTCTTGTTATACAGTCATTTTTCATTATTTAATCATTACATTTTTCATTATTCATTACCACTGCTACAACTGCCTTCAATTGTGACTTTAAATTATGGCTAAGAAATTCAAAGTATATATTTTTCAAATGAATACCCATGGTTTCTGATTAGTACAACTAAGAACTCCGTCCTGAAGTCACAGTAGTATGCAGGAGCAAAAACATAAGAAAAATAAAATTCACATAATTTATATTTTATAATGTTAAAATCTTAAAATGTTCTTTTATGTGGTAAACCCACTTTTATGTGGTAGACCCACAAAATGACTTTTTATTCTTCAAATTACAAATTGGAGGACCAAATTGAAGAAAAGGCTAAATTGATATTTTTGTGGCAGCATCATGTCAATAGGACTGATGTTCATGGCCTCTCTGTATGTGCAAATCTAGTAGGAACATACCTATAGAGACTTTAAGGTGCCAATTAAAAGGGGTGGAATACAAATGTACATCACACTTATCAAATGCTTATTTGGAAAAGAAAAACGAAAAGGTACACAATAAAGTATTTCCCTTCCACTTCACAACTATGCCCTGCTTTGTGATTGTTTACTTTATAATATAAGATACATTGGAGTTTGTATTTTTACATGACAAAATATGGAAACGTTCAAAGGGTGTAAATACTTTTCAGAAAGTGCATTTTGCAACCCCAAAAGCACACAAACAGTACCAATAATACAGATGCATTTTCTACATTTTAGGTTGAAAACGGCAACCTTTTATGAAAGTACAACTCAAACAATGCACCGTTTGCCCTTTGAACTTTGGGCAAACTTTCTCTAAGGAACTACTTGTATAAACAGTCCAAACCAAGGCCAGGATTTATCTAGGTTCTGCCCTTCCATGACTTAAACATCACACGACATCTGCGGAGTTAATTCCTGCACTCAGGGAAAGCGGCTCGGCCAAGGACACCCAACACATTGTTGGAATTTTCCTTTTGTTTTAATGGTATTAGTCAACATTGCTCCTAAAATAGCTCTCTGTATCGGGGTATGAAAAACAAAGGAAGTCCTCTATTGTTGTTGTAGTACCTCCATGGCTGGTATCTTTGCTTCTAGAGCTCTGGCTACATCAGCTACAGGGCGGTAAACAAAGGGCAGGGTTGCTGAGCACAATAAGATTTACTAAATGCCTTAGAGGGAACATTAGCTAAAGAGAACATGCATTTATAGGTCCTACGGTCTCATGAATAACATTTAAATTAGTGACGATTACAAGATGAAGAAACATGTTTAAAATAGAACTACAAGTTGCCAAGACATACTAACATTTCAAGTTTAGAGATAAAAACAACAAAGTCTAATGCAATTTGCAAATGCAACTAAACTGTATCTTTAATCTGACCTTCCATAATGACCAGTCTGCTGCAAAGACTTCCTGTTTCCTCATTTCTGTCTGTATATTTAAAGCTTCAAACGCTGCACTTTAGCTTAGGGCGTTTATGGTCAAAGAATAAGCCTCGGTTAGCACATCTGAATTACACACACTCACTGTGGAAGCTGGCGAAAGTCTCCAGAATACTCCTCATACTTGTAGTTGACCACATGCCAGTCAGACTTGTATGTTTTAATGCACTGCAGAGAGAAAGGAACAAAAAAAAGGGTTAGAGGTTATAAGATGAGAGGAAATTAAGTTGAACTGAAGTGGGTTTAGTTATGGCTAAATGAATAAAACACATTTTTATTAAAATGTTGAAGAGGAGCTGATACTTTGCTCAAAAACATCAGGGAAGTCATGGACTTTCAAATATTTCCAGACAAATATAATAAAAATTTAGATGTGCAAAGTTCTGCTTTTGTATCTGAAACAAAACTGTTCACTAACTTTCACGTTTAGCTATATATATATATATATATATATATATATATCTTAATTTTCAAGCGACCTAGTTAAAGTTCAAGACTTCAAATCAATGGCATGAGCTTAATGGATTGCTCATGCTCAGAACTCTGTAAGGAGAAACATCAAAATAAATGGCAAATTGCAAAAGTGTACAAAATACAGCTAATAGTCGTATTTCTTATCTTCAGCTCTCTGAATTCCTCAAAAAAACACAATAGAACCCACAACGTCCAAGACAAAAGGTCAATAAAAGTGGAAAAATAAATTCAGGGTAAGAAAAAAAGAAAAAAAAAACATCCATCTGTATAAGTAACCCCAGCTGTTCCAGATGGAGTTATGATGTAATGCTTTGCTCCAGCAGCGGGGGACTATCATATACTGTGCTCTATATTGAGTCCCATCCCAAGTATCCAGAGCACAGATTCTCTGACAACACATGGGGTCAAGTACCAATAAAGTATGGACTCCATCTCTGGACAATACACGGCACACGTACTGTCAGGAAATCAGAGGGTGGAGAACACAAATAAAAGTTCACACGAAGGCCAACCGAATGTGCAGCAGATGAGTTTTCTCTCTTCTCAAAGCCAAACGAATGATCGGCATTCGTTTGGCTTTGTTACTCTCAACAACCCTCTCTGAAATCAAGCCAGCTTTACCTGCACAAGAAAATCAAAGCTTTGATTAGCTTAATGTTCAATCAACAATACCAGTATCTATCTGGTGTGAAAGGTATGAATTCCAGGTGCTCTAACTATGGCAGAGACAAAGCAAATTGTGCTTGGCTAAAAGTAGATCAAACTTGGCAGCACATCAATCGAAAGGACATTGCAGGGCTTCGGTCAAAGCCGAGCCTTTGGCACTCGTAGAGGGATTTAAAATGGTCAAAGCAGGCTAGCACCCATGCATGTATTGGTTTTACCTCTTGGACAAACAGAGAGGAAGCTTCTTTCTCAGCAGTCTCTGGCACAGTGGAGAGCAGAGTCCGTCCCTGGCGCCGCAGGGTGGAGATCTGAAGGGAGAGAGGCATGAAAAACACATCACACAACGCAGCCATTCTGTCAGGCAGGAGGGCAAATTTCATTTTACAAGACCTCAAGATTAGAAAATGTACTGATCCCCTATAATTAATTAACTAAACTTCTGTGTCTGTCTTTGGGCTTCCAGAGGTATTTTGGGGCCAGAAGGGGTATTTGTAAAAACCCTCCAGTGAGTTCTATATCTGCCCTAGGGTCACCCTGAAAACCTTCAAAGGGAGGAGGACAGGAGGCATCCTCATTAGATGCCCGAACCGTCACAGCTGGTTCAGCTGAAGAAATCCTCTAAGATCTGTGGAACCACAGAAGCAGGAGTCCTTCTGGTTCCTGGATACTTCTTTGCTTTTTAAGAAGTCTCCAGAGACAACCAAGACAGAAGGCCTCATTTTAGCACTTCCCATGCTAACGTCTACAACTATACCAACTGAAATTGACAACACTGGTCGCCTCCCAACCATCGAGCTATTGTCTGTCTGCCTTTTATTTCAATGGCCTCTGAAGATACACTGCTATAAATAAATAACACACCATTGTATTACTGTTTTAGGTATACATCAGAGTATACCATTTGATCATTAGCAAAACAATGATCAATATATATATATATATATATATATATATATATATTTTATTAAATTGTGTGTTTTTTTAAATTGCCAATGCGAGATTATGCTGCTGCATTAAATATGCAACTGTTTTTTTCATATCTACTAAAGAAGGGGCGATTATGCATAAAGAGTGCAGTACATCCTAAAGATAATTCCTGTCTAATCCCAAAAAGGCTACAAATGTGTCGGATTAAAACCTACTGTAAAGGTTCAGATTTCATGTAGTTGATTAGTATTCAGTATGATTTATGAGGGAAGCCTCATTCATGCGTTTTTAAACTCTGTTCTCAGAAATCAGGTTTTCCAGTAAACAGTGAGGGTGTTGTGCAGATGAACTTGTTTTTATTCGTGACCTCGTGTTTGCCAAGAAGATTTTTAAAACCGCGCACTGACAGAAACTGACAAGCCTCTCAGGTTCTCAGGAGCTGGAGCGCCAGTGATGATATATATATATATATTTTTAAAAAAGCCTTTTTTTCTCCAGGAAACTTGTTCCTGATTCATTGTGTGTTGGGTCAGAAGGAAATTTGTGGGGGTGGGAGATGGCAGCCGTCTCTAACCACGCTGCCTCTCTGAGGAGTGATGTCAGCCCCGTGAGAAGCTGCGCTGCTAATAAAGCGAATGGTGGTGAATTCAGATGGGCGTTAGTTGCTGGACAGAAGACAGTCGGGAGTGGCCCACTTCCACTCCTGTTTCTTCTTACAGTAGTTTCCATTCTCTGGTTTTGTTCACTTGTGCCAATAACCTCTTGTGCCAAGATTTTAGATAACGAATAGGTCACCTTATTGGCTAGACATTGCGTTACTGAATAACATGTCTGCTTTGGGTATTTCTTTCATCGTGTAAATAAATATTTTGTTGTTTTTTTGGGGGGGGTAGATTTGGGGCATTGTCAGACATATTTCACTAACATTGTAGTGGTCTGAAATAATTAGGGAAAATGAAATGAAGCACATTTAAAATCTCTGAACTATACCAGTAATTCTACATCATTGAGGCGACTGTGGCTGTATGGTAGAGTAGTCGTCTTGCGATCGGAAGGTTGTAGGTTCGATTCCAGGGATGTGAAACCATGGAAAATTTCAAATTTACATGGACGGGCCACATTTCCTAAAGACGTTGGGCACAACCACCCACATTAACGTCACCAAAAATAATAGTTACAATAAAAATCATATCCACAGTGAAACGTGGTGCCGGTGTGATGATTACTTTTTCAAGTTTTTTTTCTTATTGTTATTGTTGTTGAAGTTACTGAAGCTAGCACGTCCAGATGCTAATCAGTTCAGACCCAAACCATCAGGAGGAAACATGAGAAGGAGTCTGACTTCACAGAATGAGTCCAAGGGTTCGTCCAAATAATAAGAGGAATGGCTCCACTAGAAGAAAAGCAAAGTTTGGAAATGAGTCGGCAATATCGAACTCTTGTCGTACCAATATGATGAGAGTTGGTCTGAAGTTTCACACACATCATCCACTTCAGATATTTGGCACGTTAAAAGTAATAATAATAAAGAAACTGGACACGTTGAACAATTTTTCCACTTACAACTGAATGTGAAAACTTCATTTTTTGTCATTTTATCTCTTCAGGTCATGGTTACTTTACATCATACTTAATGTTTACAGCCGCACATGAGTGAAACTTTCAGTGGCGAAGGAAAGAAAGCTCATAAAGAATGAGTGTTCTGGTGATCTCACTCTGATCATTACAGCAGCAGACATTTTCATTCACGGTAAATTCCTCAGCATACTTTGTGCCGTGTTCGGCAGTAATGAGAAATATCTTGTGGATGGGATCACTGCGAAGGACTCTGCTGGTCAGGACAGACCCTCCTCATTGTGCTCGGGGTCTCAAACACGCCCCATGCTGGTAATTGTATAAACACAGCCTCTGTGTGCCTGTCCAGCCCCCCTGCTGGCCTGATTGTGTTCAGTTCAGGCAACGAAGGTTCAGTTTAAAGAAATGGATGTATGATGTTTGAATCTGTACAAAAATTTATTTATTTAAAAAAAAATGTTATACCTAAAACGGGATGTTCCTCACTGGTTTTCTACATTTGAATGGCATCGTAGAGATGCTGCTGATCAGCTGCTGCTGGTCCAGAGTCGGTTGAATTGGCTTTCATTGATGTAAAATGTTCCATCTGGAAATGGGATAAGAATCCACATCTGAATTGATATTTCAGATTGTTTCCATAATCTGGTCTTTTTGTAGGACTTTGTTCATCACTTCAATGTGCTGCTGCCGGAGGGAACCCGTCCTACCAGGGAGAGCATCCAGGGAAGTATGGATCAGCTGGATCTTCAACCAGAGGGCTTTCAAGTGGGAAAGACAAAGGTATGTAACCGTCTGTTCACAAGGGGTTGTTTTATATTATCATTATAAAACATATAATATATTATATTCTTTAGCTACTTACATGTAGAGTTCCTCAAGGCTTTGCATTGGGGCATTTTTAGTTTTCAGCAAAGATTTTGCCTTTTTAGTTTGAAATGTCCAATTACAACACTTTGCGGACACCATCCAGGTTGATGCAGTGATTTTGAAAAAGAGAGTTATGAATATCCTGCTAGTTGTATCGGCGTCCCTGCACCAATAATACAAGCGTAAGTACTTCTGTAACCTATTTATTGAAACAAGGCATGTTATGCAAGGAAAGTACAGATCACATTGACTCTTGAAGACTGAATATTCTGCATTGATATTCTGTTTTTTTGGTTTTCATCTTTTTTAACTTTAAAAGAACTTTACAACTTCCCAAATCTGAGTATCTTTGCTGCTGCTTCTCCTTTAGCTCGAACAAGAAAATGTGCACAAATAAAATCAGGTTTAGGCAGATTCTCATGGCCTTACATGTTCCACTCTATAAATGCAAAGTGAAGGCGATCCCTAGCTTGTGCGATAATGTACAATATTCACCCATTCAATAACTGCTCTGCACTCAGAACGGTTCCAGTCACTAAGAAATTAACTCATTGGTGTTAATTTTGAGGACAACTTGACATTGACATGTAAATATAAAGCCTTTGAGTGGAAACGAGAAATTAATATTTGAGTTCATTGAGCTCCAAGAATGACTTGTAACATGGATACAAACGTGTAATAAACTGCTTTGTATTGTTTTATAGTAAAGTACATATAAGTAGAGTTATACTTGTGCTGTATTGAACACCTAAATAAGACACTTTGGCAGGTGTTTATATACCTGAAGCTATGAATGAGTTGGTTTGTGTTTGGGATGATCTTGTATTACCTGAAAGCATCTTGTCTTTGAAAGAAAAAGTATGTAATGAAGATATAACCTCATGTTTGGTGTTTTTTTAAAGTTGCAGCTATGAATGGGGTTTGATAGAGGGGTCCATGCTTCTGGGATGTGTCTATATAATTAGAGGATCATGCCTGACATTCTTGTCCGCGTATATCTGGTCTGGGGTTTCTTGGCCATTGTGTGTACGCTTTTGATTCAGCTTTTTTTTTTTTTTTAATAAAGGAATGTGTGTATGTCACTTTGCTCACTGCCTTACTCACAGTAAGCACGTGGGCCAGCCCGTTCTGACTCCATCCCGGCCTTTCCCCCCTCAGGTGTTTTTACAGGAGGCTGAGCGTCAGCGGCTGCACGCCGAGCTCCACACAGAGGTGCTCAGACTCATCGTCATGCTGCAGCAGCAATTCAGAGCGCGGCTGGAGAGGAAGCACTTCGTGAGGATGAGGGAGGCGGCGGTCAGCATCCAGGTGAAGTGTTTTTATCATCACTGATCTGATCTGCAGCAAAGGCTGTCTTTAGTTCTGTTCCAGTGATTATTTCTTTATTTTCTATATTGGAAATGCTGACAAAGTGGGTCATTAGTTCAGCCTTCTATCGTAATTATTATAACATTGTCAAAGTACAATTTTGGAAAGAAAGATGAGAGAATGCATGTGTTTTCGTTTTTTTTTTCTTTTTTTGTCAAAATCACTTTTGACAAAAAGTGACTTTGGACATTATTTTAGGAAGGTGACAATATAATGAAAAAAATACTAAAGAACTTTTTGTCTTGTGTGAGCAACAGGTGTCATGAGATGTAGTTCATAGTTATATAAAAACAACTTTCTGTATCCAGAGGGATGCTTAAATGTGACGTTACAAATATTGTGTTAAGGCACCTTACATAGAGTACTTTGAACGTAATACAATTTTGCATGATAAAGTTGATATAATTTGTGTGCTATTTTTTTCATTTCACAAATTTAAAGAAAATCTTGTAAAAAGTCAAATTAAGGCAATAAAAAAAGGAAAACTAGTATGCATAATTTCAACTAACTATAGTCAAAAGGAGAATGGGGGGAAAAAACTATGAAAAATAGCCAATGACGTGGAAATGTGACTAATAAAGGTTTATGCACATATTGAACGCAAAGCTGCTTGAAAGGTATGAAGTGGACATGTTGACATTTAAAATGACATAAACTTTGTGGGATTTCACAAAAGATATTTCAAGAAGTTTATTTTTCTAGAAATTTATATTGTTTACTTTTCTACATTTTTCAAAACAATAATTTATACCTCCTTACAGAAATGGTGGCGAACGTACCGGTCCATGAAGGAGGAGGAGTATTATGACCCTGGTGTCCAGGAGAGGGCAGCTGTGTGTCTGCAGGCTCACTGGAGAGGTTACCGGGAACGTCAAAGGTTCAGGCGGTGGAGAGAGGCGACTCGGGTTCTACAGAGAGCGTGGAGATTCTGGCTCGGTCGGCGCTCCTCTGCGGCCCTGGTTATTCAGGCAGCGTGGCGCTGTCACCAGGCCAGGGAGTCCTACCTGCGCTTGTATGCTGCTGTGATTCAGCTGCAGGCAATTAGCAGAGGGTTCCTCAGCAGGCGAAGGTAGGACATACTGGAAAATGTTTAATGTGAGAGGATGCATGTGAAACAAAGAGTCCTGATGGTATAGTTTCTTTCTGAAAATAGCTTCTAAGGATAGATGACAGCATGGTTTTGCTAAAGCTTGTGGGGGGGAAAAAGGAGCTTAATCTTTGCACACAGCACCAGCAGTGTATTTGGGCTTTGTTCTGTGTGCAATCAGACTGGTAAGTTCATATCATGACGCAAGCAACCCAAGCCAAAGCAGCTCTTGTAATCGGCTGCTGAGCTCCTGAGGGCAAGGCTTTGTACTCCTAACTTCAACTCTGGAGTTGGTTGTTCACTTTTCATTTCTAAGATTCTCATCATAGTGTTAAAGTAACGCTGGAACTTCTCAATTTGCAGCTTCAGAAAATTGAAAGAACAGCGACAGGAGGAGGAGGAGAATGGCCGGGTGAGCATCTCGCTTGGAGAAGAAGAGGAGGAGGAAGAGCTGGGAGAAGGAATCATGGGGCTGGATCTCAGCACCTGGGAGGATCGCTCCTACGAACAACGAGAAAGGAGCCTCCATGCGCTCAGCAGCCATAAGGACACCACTAAAGAGAAAGAAGACGGCAACTCTGAAGTAGAAATCGAAGCAAACTTCTCAGTCCCGTCAACCACTGTGGTGGCGCAGGATCGGGCAAGAACTGTGGAGGAGCCCGCCCAGAAAACCACTCGCTCCAAACGAGAGAACCGGCGGATGAGGGAGTTGGAACAAGCCAAGTTCAGCCTGGAGCTGCTGAAGGTCCGGGCGAATAGCGGCGGAGCTTCGTCTCCCTCTGAGGAGCAGCGTTGGTCTCTGGAGCTGGTGCCGCCAGCTAGCCCATCTCTCCCTTCACCCCAAGGCACGCCTGACAGCGAGAGCTCCAAAGGCAGCTTCGAGCTTCTCATGATGGACGAAGAGCCGCCCAAGACTTCAGAGGATCTCAAGGACGGCGAGGACCCTAACTCCCCTATCCCACCTGTTGCTCCTGAATCAAATGTGGAGGACATTTCACTGATCCCAACCCAACCACAGGAAGCTGAAGCTGCTTCCCCCCAAAGGAGCCAGAGTCCACCCGCTCACCCACATCCACCCAAAATCCAGAACAATCTCCCCACGTTTTATGTCCCCGCTCGCAAGAGCGGCAGCGTCATCCCCCAAGACGCAACTACAGCCACCGCTACCGCCGCGAAGCCTCTCAAAGAGAGACGAGAGTCATCACGGCGCCCGGTGGTTGTGGTCATCAGCATGCAGAAAGAAACCCCGCTAAGCGACGAGCTGAGTGCCATCATCCGTCCTCCGGTAGACCTGAAAGATTCCGCCGCCCAGACGGGCGATTCTCCGCCTTCGTCGACCGATCAGTCCGTGATAGAGAAGCTGGTGCGGCTGAACGAGCAGAGGGAGGAGCGACGGCGCAACCAGCAGCAGCAGAACGAGAAGGAGATGATGGAGCAGATACGAAAACAGAAGGAAGTGTTGGAGCAGGAGCGCCTCAAATACGCCCGGTATGAGAAAGAGATGTTCGAGAAGCAAAGAGGCGAGGCCCTGCACAGGATCCAGCAGAGCAGGCAGGCCGGGCCAGATTCTGTCAGAACCTCCACATCCACCAAAGGTCCCCGACCCAGCTCTCTGCTGATTGAGAAGACCTCGGGTCAAGCTCCTCACGGCAGAACGCAGTCGGACTCCACCTCACCTCCGCCTCACTTTCCGGTCGCCATAGGCGCTCACGGGAGCTCCTGTCCTACCCAGCTGCCCCCGCCACCGTTCTCTGCTCCTATGGAGCGACGCAAAGACCATCAACCTACCGTGGAAGGCTGGGCCCCTAAGCTCACTCTGGAGACCCGAAACGGAGCGGGAATCAGGGTGAGAGTTGCCGGCAAGAAGCCACAGAGTCAGGAAGTTACAGCAGTGAATCTGGCTGACAAGCCAAGGAGCATCTTCTTCTCTCCAGACGACAAAGTGACGTTTACCCCGTGAGTGTGCTCATCCTTTCTCTGCTTGACCAATCTTTTATGATGCCAATTAATGGATTTCAGTTAATGATTTGCAATGCCCTCATCCGGGTATTTTGATATGCTTTGAAAGGATCAGCTGTTAAAATTTAGTCTTAAGCAAAAAGGAGTCACGGCATTTCTAAGATTCATTGATGAAAACTGCTTAGTTTTTGCACTTATACACTGTTTTTGTAGTACAAATTTTACATTAATAAAGCATATTTATCTGCTTTTTGATAAGCATCTTAAACTGAATTTGACTGCTAAAAACCTTATTGCTCAGGTGGGAGGATCTGTTGACAGACCAACTATTAGAGGTACACTCCACAAAACACTTCTTAGAAGAAAACCATAGTTGAAAGGGACAATATTGCAATAAAACGCATCAGAGGCTGCAGAAGACTTGAGAGTGGGGCGGAGGTTCACCTTCCAGCAGAACAATGACCCAAAACATCCACCAGAATTTATAGATCAGCCAACATGTGAAACATTGGTCCAATTGAGAATCTGTTGCGTGACGCAGTCTGGTAAAACCTGAGCAATTTCCTAAAGAACAATGGAGAAAAATGTCTCTAGATCAGGATGGATGGCTTTAGCAGACTCATATTTAGGTCTGTGTCTCTTTTATCCATCAGATTTGACGCCGACTCTAAAGAACAAGCTGTAACCGTTCCCAGAGAAGGACCCACACCAGCTTTGAAGCCGTCGAAAGCAACAAAGGCTCGGGATGTAAGCAATCCCACCACCACCCCTCCCTGCTGTTTACATAGCGTGTGTTTGTATATGTGTAGGTTTTGTGTTGTGGATGTCTGAATCTTGCAAGGGTGGCTCCAACTCTTGCCCTGAGAGCTGACCGGCTGAAGGATCCGGGGAAGATGATTGGCCGGTGCTCTGCCAGAGACCCATGCAGGAACTTTTTCCTCATGCTGTTCTCACCTCTGGTAAACTCCAGGTCAGCAGCGTGGGCCAGAAAAAGAAAGCCCGAATGGCGCGGACGCGCTCCGACTTCCTCACCCGCGCCTCCAGCCTCGCAGCTGGTGGCGACTCAGAAGAGGATGACTATGGCGGCGACAGCCTCACCAGCCCACGCCACTACACTCTGCCCCTCTCCAAGCAGAATTCCTCAGAGGCGGGCCTGAGAGAGGCCTGTTTCAGTGACTCAGACATGGTACCCCCTCCAGGCCACCGGTGGCGCTCTCTCTGTTCTCTCTTATAAAGCCTGACTTCTCTTTGACTTTTCTAACCCACTCAGTAGAAACAGCCTCGATCTGCATCTCACCTCTGCCTCAAACTGAACTTATTGCTGGTTTTCCCTTTAAAACCACAGTAAGGTGTACTTTCACACAGCAGGTCTCAATGCTCAATTTTCATTTTTTTTTTTTTTTTTTTACTGAAATCTATTTTTGTGTGTGTGTGTTTTCATTCATACTAATAATTAGATGCGAGAGCAATCTGACTTCTGTGTAAACGGTTTACAACCCCAAACAAAGAACGCTGACGTCACACAGCCGCGCATTGTTTACAGAAACAATAGTCAGTGGAGCCATTTATGGATCAGTTTTAAAATTATTCTTCAATGGGAGTCAACAATATCGTCACACAATGGACAGCTAATAAAAAGAAAGTACAACTAATAGCAATGTGGAGCACTGACTAGCTTCTTAGAGAAGTGTGTTGTAGTGTGATGTGCTTCAGTTCAGCTATTGTTTACATCCTGATTTATCACCTCTGGCTTTTTCTGGAGCAGAACTATGGGTGTCTCACGTCAATGACCTACAAGTCGGCTAAAATGCAAAATGACCATTAAACTGCAAATGCTTTAGTATCACATATGGAAGTGGCACAGACAGGATTTTTCTTTAGGGAAAATATCTGAATTGGGCCGTTCAGACTGCCATGAAAATCTCTGATATAAGTCACATATGGGCAGGAACAAAAGAAGCAGATTTGCCTCCCGTGTGAACGCAGTCTAACTCTTCCAGCTGCCGATTGACATTTACTATCCAGAAACCTCATCTATCTGAAAATCTCCACTTAAAGCCATTTGTTTGCTTTTGTTTTAAATATTGATTTTAGTGTTTGAAGACAGGAATGTAGCAGCAGTGAAGTCAATCTGTGTGTTTGTAGGACTCATTTTAAATGTATTTTCACAGAGGTTTGCTGTTGTTTGTCTTCTCTCTAACAGCTGCAGGTTCTCCTGGTGTTTCTCCATAATTAGCCGTGTTTGCATGTGACTCATATGCTTTCTCTCTCCTCACTAATCAGACTTTGGAAATCCTTTAAACGGAATGTGATCTGCCTGCGCTTAACTAATTATTTCTCTTCCCCTTTTTTAAACTACTTTTTGTTCATATATAGTACAATTCTCAATGGTATTGGTTGCTGTTTTTAAAGTACTACTAAATTTTACAAATTGAATCGATGTTTTCAGCAGTAGGATGGTGCCATCTACTGGTGGAATATTGGGGATTTTTTAGTGTAATTGTTCAGTCATGGCCAGACTGCTTTTGTTTGCTACCACATTGGTTTACTGAAGAACAACTAAGAGCAAATTCAAAAACTTTGTTTATAAGTACATCAAATGTGTCAAACAGTCAATACTTAGTCTTTGACCTGCTGAATAATAACTGCTGAGCCTTGATTTCTCACCTTGTTGATGGAGGCATTATTGCTTAGATCTTTCATTAAGCTACTTTTTTTGAGCCCCACACCTAGATTTAAGAGCTTAATTATACTTTTAATAAGTATTTTATCAGCCTCTCCTTCCTGGTTTAAGTCTTTATGTGCAGATTTTTTGAAAATCTTAAGGCCAGGACTGAATTTTGTAGACCTTGTGGAACTAAAGCTTCATTTGTAACATTTGTGCGTGTATTTGACATTTCATCTCTCCACCTTTCAGCCCTTGAGCTCAGAGGAGCAGAAAAAGCTCCACAAAGCCATGTCATCAGGAGATCTAGTCAAAGTGGAGTCGATGCACAAAAATTCACAAGACGGAAGGTTTGTTGAAGTGCAGCTGTCTGTTTTTAAGACATTTATTCATAATTTACTCCCATCTCTTTGGTCTTAGATGTGTTAAAAGTGTCTATTTTGGGTGGTTGTGATTCAGGGTTCGTGGGAAGATGCGCTTCTGGGGCAAATCGAAGTACGGGGAGAAGAAGACGTCCAGAGAGAAGCTGATCTGCGGAGCTGATTCGCTGGATGGAGACTATGGAGAAACTGGACAACTCCTGGGGGATGGTGAGATGTCTTTTCTTCTTCTTCTTCTTCTTCTTCTTCTTTGTTGTTTGTGTTTTTATCCCACTGTCGTGTTTCATTTAATTCTTGTCATAACAAAGTGTCATTGTTTCACGCAGCGGGCCAGGAGAACTTGTCGCCTCCCTGCAGTCCTGACCCGACTCTGGACCGAGGCTTCAGGGACTTGAAGGAGAACAAGGAACCGTCCCCCAAGGTGAAGCGGAGGAGGAGCGTGAAGATCAGCAGCGTGGCAGTGGAGCCCGCCCAGTGGCAGAACGACTCGCTGCAGATCCTCTCCTGCATCAACGACTACAGGAGCATGAACGATTTCCTCCTAAAAAAGGTACAGCCTAGTCACATGTGTGCGTAAAACGGAGTTATAAACTAAAATCCAGGTGAAATTCTGTTCCGTTATATTTCAGATCAATGATTTGGAGACTGAGGACAGTAAGAAGGACACCATGGTGGACGTCGTCTTCAAAAAGGCCCTGAAGGAGTTCCGCCTGAACATCTTCAACTCCTACTCTACAGCTCTTGCAGTAAACCATTATATCCTTTACATGTATTTTATCCTGGAAGCTGTATATCTTAAATGCAATCCCTTGTTGGCTCTTCCTGTGTTTTCTCTGCAGATGGATGACGGTAAGAGCATCCGCTACAAAGACCTTCATGCTCTGTTTGAGCAGATCCTTGAAAAAACGATGCGGCAGGAGCAGAGGGACTGGAGGGAGCCTCCCGTCAAAGTTTGGGTCAACACATTTAAAGTTTTCCTGGATGAGTTCATGACGGAGTACAAACTGATGGACAGCGTTCTCAGCAAGGTAGTAGTTTGGGAATTTTACTGGATGGCAGGACTGGAAAACTTTTTTTTTTGAAGAGATGGCTGAATTTTTCTAGCAAATTTTGTGAAGTAGTTGTAATCCCCCCAAAAAATAATGTTCTCTAAAAATATTTTTATTCTTGTTGTTGTTATTCTTATACTCATGTTTTTTTTATATATGTCATGTGAAACTTGGTTTGTCATAACAAATTTTGCTGAGTGATTAATTGTCTCAAAAATTATTGCGATAAACAATAATATTGTTTGAAGACCATTTTAAACTGATGTAATGGTAATAACATAATAATGCAAGAGATATCCTGCCAAAAATAAATACACCTTATTTTCAAAAGAACACTTAATACTGGAACTGGTAAACAAAATAGGCAAAAACAAAAATTAAATGGACTCTCAGTCTCCGTTAACAAAAAAATGCACTTGGATAAAAACTAAACACAACATAAAACCAAAGTGGAAATAAAAACTACATTCAACCAAAAGAGTACAGATTATGAAGTCTGCATACTATATTGCCCTTCAGTAATCATTAGATTTACACAGAGAAGACGGGCCTGATGCAATAGTTCACTCCTCCATTATGCTAATGAAATGAGAAAGGTAGGGTCAGTGGAAAGCACCAGAGTTGAGCCTTTTTTCATCCAGTGTCATCAATAGAAAGAGAAAAAGGCAGGAAGAAACGATAAAGAGCCGATAAATTCAAATAAGGTCGATAATTTTTATTTACTATGCGATTAATTGAGTTATTGTTTATCGCAACAAGCCTATGTGGAGCATAATAGCAAAGTTTGTAATGCTCCACTCATGAAGGTAAGTCTGTTGGACTCAGATAGCAATTATACACTTCTGGACAGGACAGGTTTTTAAAAAATTATAATATAAGAATAATAATTCAGGAACAGGATGAAAAATATTTTTAAAAGCTTCTCATCATTAACAGTCATTAAGTATTTAAATTATGAGCAGAGGTAAAGACAAAATGGGGCATCTTTTGAAATCTTTAGCATTATATTAGCACTTTGTACACTTAGCATAGCTCATGCTTGAAGCAGAAGTGTCTCTGTGGACAATGTAGAGCCTTACTTTAACATCTTCAAATCCAGCATGTCCAGATTGGACTTTGATGTCCTTTGTTCAGCCTTCCTGTTATCTGCTCAGGTGTTTCTCTGGTAGCCTGAATGAACCACTGATATGATTCAGTATGTTCATCTGTAAATCCCTCATGATTAAAAGATATAACCAACTTTACATTAAATCTTCAATCAGATAAACCGTTCACATTATAGAGTATTGTTGTTTGCGCAATCTATTAGCATGTGGAGTATTCACTGGTCTGAAAAAAACCCCTCATTTTTGTGTTTCTAAACAGCAGATCACTGATGAAGGATAAGTTTGCTTAAAATTGTTGGATTCTATGGACATCTCTACTTTATAGCCTATTCACAACTGTAACTTTTCAGTGGTTTAGAGATGCCTTTAATGGTATGCAAAATATCTATTAGCCAAAAAGAACAATCTGTTTTTTTTCCCCTAATGTAGCCGCTTCCTAAGCCTGAACGTAAAAAGCGAAGGAAAAAGGACACAGATATCGTAAGTCTCTCTCTTGTTTAGTACATACTTATAATAACACCATACGAGTTGTTCTTGTTTACAGTGTTAAATTTCAAGAGGCTTAACAATAAACACGCTTTGCTGCCCTCTTCAGGTAGAAGAACATAATGGACACATCTTCAAATCCACTCAGTACAGCATCCCCACATACTGTGAATACTGCTCCTCTCTCATCTGGATGATGGATCGTGCCTGTGTGTGCAAATGTGAGTCTGCAGATAAAATATCCAACATCAAGATAATATATTTTATATATTTTTTTTAAAATAATCGAGACTTTGCTTAGTTTTCCTCTTGGACAGTATTGATTGCTGTTTACTTTTAAGGTCTGTTCAGTTTTTAATGATTTCCTTTTTTAAGGAGTATAACCCACAAAAAATTTCCTGCAGTTTCCTTGAAAAAAAAAAAAAAGGTTTCAGTCTTACAGAAAAAAAACAACTTATTTGTTTAGACATCAAAGATTTTTATGACGCTGCCATCAAAGGAGATGCTCTTGGTTGGAGTGTTTGTAAGCTGAAAACTGTCACAATATTTTATTTTGATCCATTTAAAGTACTGAAAGACAAAACTTCAGATTATTATTATTATTTTTTTTTAACAGATCAGAGGCTAAATTTAATAATTCTGACTGAATGATTGACAGAAGGATCCATAGTTGATCAGTTTAAAAGTCACATGGAAGAACAACTTTTTCCAGTTAACAAGCCGTCATATTTCAGGTCAAGTGTATTTGTACACCACATTCAGCAACTTCACAGTTCAAAGAGTTTTACATCATAGTAACCAATTATGAAACAAGCAGCAAACATTACATTTTGACAAATGGTATCAAATCATCAAGCATATGTATATCAAAAATACTAATCAATGTAGGGCTGTAACGTTTCCTCAAATGATGCGAGTACCTCGATTATTAAATTTATCTGCCTCGAAGCTTTGTTAAATTGTGTTTTATTATTTAGCTCACCGTGTTCCGCCCGGGTCATTATTTGTGGTGGGCAGTGCTGTCACTTCCGCCTATGAATTGTTGCTAAGTGCTAGCGGCATGGTGTTGAATTTTCCGCCGTTTCATGATGTTTTGGGGACCAATAAGAATTGTTAAATTGTCTGCCGCGATGCTTGGAGTACGGCAGCTTTTCTGCTGTCAGAACCGCATCACCACCGTTTCAGAGAAAAAGAGAAACATATATTTATATAGATAGATTTACATATATATCTATATAAATATAGAGTAAGCTACTCGATTACTGAAATATTCTTTTACAACAGCCAAGTCAATGTTCTACTTAATATTAATCTGGGCTTTTAGTTTAGATATAAAGGAACTCAGTGTTTCAGCTGGTTTGCAGTTTTCTGGAAGTTTGCTCCAGATTAGTGATGAATAAGATCTGTATTTTGTTGCTAAGCTATTCAGTAATTTATACATTAACAGAAGTATTTTTAAAATCTGTTCTCTGACCTACATGGAGCCAGTAGACGACATTAGACCTGGGGTGATGTGCTCTGTCTTCCTGGTTTTAGTGAGAACACCAGCAGAAGCTGCAGCTGTCTGATTCCATTAATCAGCAGTGGTGTGATTACTGTGGCATTTTTTACTTTTGTGAGCAAAAGTAAAAGAGAAAAAGCAACTTTCAGCTTGCCCAGATGGGAAAAAGATGAGCTCATCAGCATATTATGTGTGCAAATTGATTGTTTGAAATCAAGGAAACCTACTTTTTTTTCCTGACAAGCGCTAACAACCCTTACACAGACACACACACACACGCACAGACTGTGTGTGTGATGAACACACACACAGTCTGTGTTCAGCCAGGCCTCAGTGGTCAGGCTCTGCCTTCTCTCCCTCCTCATTCCCTAATCAGATTGTTTTCAACTGGACTCATGAGGTCTGCGGCTCCATGTCTCGGGAGATTTTTTTATTTTTTTTCACACAGCTTTTCCTTTCTTCCCACAGGATGTTTTCTTCGTGCCAGCCAATGCCACTTTGTTTCTTTAAGCAATAACAGATTTTTGAAGCTGCCGTTGTTGCTTTTGTCACAACTTGAAGTGAATAATGAGGAGACACTGCCTGTCTGTGGATAATGGGAATGATTTGTTTGATCTGTCTGGTTGTGTCCATCCAGTGTGCCGGTACGCCTGCCACAGAAAGTGCTGCCAGAAGACGACCAAATGTAGCAAGAAGGTGAGTCGGCCATATTGAGCTGTTTCATGATAACCTCCTGTGACATTGTGTTTTCTGCAAGGTAATTTGTTTGTTTGAAATCATTCTAGATAGGCTGTGAATGTATGTTCTTTTTTTATTTTTTTTTTCATATGTTTATGTTTGTGTATGGACAGTTTGATCCAGAGCTGTCGACCAGACAGTTCGGAGTGGAGGTCGCTCGTCTGACTAACGACGAGCGGACGGTTCCTCTGGTGGTGGAGAAGCTGATCAACTACATCGAGATGCACGGCCTCTACACCGAGGGAATTTACAGGAAATCCGGTTCCACCAATAAGATCAAGGAGCTCAAGCTAGCTCTTGACACCGGTAAACGGCTGCACGAAACTTTTAGTAGGTGGCGTGATCAAAAAGGATTTCTAACACTTCCACCGTTTGACCTCACAGATGTGGAGAGCATGAATCTGGATGACTACAACATTCACGTTATCGCTAGCGTCTTCAAGCAGTGGCTGAGGGACCTGCCCAACCCGCTGATGACGTTTGAGCTGTACGAGGAGTTCATCCGAGCAATGAGTGAGTGCCGAGCACCAGCGCACTTTAGTCTTTGAGTTGCGTCTCATTGGAGATTATGAGACAGACAGGCTTTTGTTTTCTGGAGCTATAAACAGAGATTTGCCTTTTAGGTTTGCAGGACAAGAAGGAAATGATCCGCGGGGTTTACTCTGTCATCGACCAGCTCAGCAGAACTCACCTGAACACTCTGGAGCGCCTCATTTTTCATCTCGTCAGGTCAGAAGCCATTTTTTGACTTTCTTTTGTTCCTCTTTGCAGTGGCTCACAAAAGTAAAACACCCTGCATCAGAAAATGATTTACTAAGGCAGAAGCCCAGGGTTGCAATTTTTGGGATGGTCCAAAAATTGTGTGAAAAAAGGATGGATAAAAACTTCAGGTTTTGATGTTGATCGCTGGTTGATGCATACGCTGAGATTCAGCTGTAATGGTGGCAAAAGTATTAACTTTGGTTGACTTAATACATGTTCACCAAGTAATTTTAATTTGCAGAAAAGGACACCGAGTATCATTTTCTTTCTATTTCACAATTATGTGTTATTTCCAGTCAATCACAGAGAAATCTGATAGAAATATGTTAAAGTTTTTGGATGTAATATGACAAAAAACTTCAGGGTAGGAATAGTTCTTCGAGGTTGAGTGTTGGAGAGCAGATGAACCAGTTTTAGCTCACGTTATTTATGTTGCGCCAAATTACAAGTTAACAAAACTGCTCCAATTCACAGTTACACTGAGTCCAAATTAGTCCAAATTCATTCCAATTTAACTCATAACAAATGGATTATGTTATAATTATGTTCTGATCCCAATTATATTCAGATTATAACCCATCATAAACAAACTCTCTTGATAAAATGGTGCCAGTTGATAAAAAAGTTGTGTATTTAAGGATAGGTTAGAGGTTAGAGTCAGTCGTCTGCATCAAGCTGCTGACTCTGTGGAAATTTTTCATTCTCAGCAAGCTAGTGGCGACAGTAGAGAGGAACCACTCTTTTTTTTTTTAACAGACAGAAAATCCATTTTTCATACCTCCCAGATTTCACTCACTATCAACTATTTGAACATCTTTTTATCTCTCATTTGTTCTCTTTACTTTTATTCTATGATACTGATACATATTACACAATACAGCTACTTTCTGTCACCTTAGATGGATGTAAACACTGATGATGTCTTTGACAGTAAAGTGGAGGCTGCTTTCTTAGCGGAAGTTTTCCAAATAAACGTCTCTTCGGCTAAGTGTTTAATGAAACCTCAGCTGTCTAATGGAATTAGTCCTATTGAATAAAACTGTGCTATTACCCCTGCAGACGTCGCACATGGCTGTTTATAAAAGCATCTCAGTTACACGGGCATTAAGGCCCAGCTGATGAGGGATTACCTGCTCTAACGGTGGATTTTCTGCCCCCAGGATCTCCTTGCAAGAGGAAACAAACCGCATGTCGGCTAATGCCCTGGCCATAGTTTTTGCTCCCTGCATCCTTCGCTGCCCGGACACCACCGACCCGATGCAGAGCGTCCAGGACATCAGCAAGACCACGGCGTAAGAACACACACACATTTTACAAGATACAGCAGTGGGGAAAATCTGTTTTACACATCAAAAAATATATTTTTTTTAGCAGATTTTAAAAGTGTTTGAATTCAACCTCAAGTACTCTTGTAAATATGTCAAGGAAATATTAAATATGAGAAATATTGAGGTTTGCATGCTTATTGAAATGTCATTATGATTATTTGGTTTGACCGTATCAGGAATTCAATGGGAAATAATTTGTGTGAAACATAAATACCATATTAGGTTGAATTCTTGAACTTTTGACAGCTAAAATGGTCTAAGTTTTAGCAATAATTTCTGTATTTTCAAGCATTTTTATTCTAGTATATATTATGAAATGCAAGCAGTTTCTCTATATTGAGATTATAGAGACTAGCACAATTTTATTTGAGATGTAACCTCAAACTTAAAAAAAATAAGAAGAAAAAATCAAGTAAGCATAAAAAATGACCACATGACATCATTACTCTGTCAACACACCAAAATTAATCAAGTGCTTATTTAAATCCTGAGGAGTCAGAAACGAAGTTTTAGTTTTTTCCTCCTTTCTTTCCAATATTAACTTCATCTTAGTTTAACAAAGGACAACCTGGAATCTGTTGTGCGTTTCTTTTTTCTTTTTGCACTCGAGTTCAGATTTAAATAGTTAAATAAACATTCTAGATACAGATGGTTATCATGTCCATAAATGTGCTCCATTGTTTTCCAAAAAAATAACAATGGAGCTGAAATTCTCCTTATTTTTACCATGAATGTTAGTTGGGTTTTCTGCAAAGTGTGATTTGGACACGCATGAGTCAGAGGGAAAATGAGGGAGAGAGGATGTTCAATTAAATTAATCTATTCCATGTGAGAACAACGAGGCACCGATCCAGCCTAACCAGATCATCAGATAGATAAAAATAAGGACAGATGAATGGGGAGAGAATAAAGGTGAAGTCAGAGGTCAATCTTTGTCACAGAACAGCTTCGTGTTACATGTGTCTAAATGCTGATGAAATGACTTGCATCATGTTGTTAATTCTGTAAAATAACGTTATTTTATTTTTTTTGTAGAGATGAGTCGTGTTCGTATTGTTCACCCTGTTATTCAGAGGTTTTTCTTTTCACCTAATTATGCAGGTGTGTGGAGCTCATCATTTGCGAACAGATGACTAAGTACAAAGTTCGCCTAAAGGACATAAATACACTGGAGTTTGCTGAGAACAAGGCCAAGTCGAAACTGAGCATCATTCGTCGATCGATGGTGAGATCAAACAAGATGATCGATTTGTGAACATGTCTGCCTGACTTATAATAATTAATCCATCATAGTTCTCAGCTTCTTTCCTCTTACAGCTTATCTCCTTTACTCTAAACCTGCATTGACAGATATGAAATATATCAGCATATGCTACTGAGGTGTAGATCAGTAAATCATCATTTTGTGTTGTGACCTTTTTGTTTCTGGTCCTATTTTCTGAAACGTCTGGATTGAACTAAGGAGTTATCATACATTGCACAATAATTTGCATAGACGCGTTGCATGTTGTTTACATCAGGAAATTTTGTCCATGTGCCCAACGTTGGAGGGCAAAAAGACGATTCTTGTACTTGACATCCGTAGCAGCGCTGCAGTAAATAATTTTATTAACAAAATAAAACCTGGAGACGTAGTTATTAATTTACTTCAGTGCGTCACAGCAAAAGGAAAATAACATAATTCAGAAGAAACATTGAAGACCAACTCAAATCCACTTATATTCTTCTTTTTCTCAGACGATATTCTGTTACATTATTTTAAGGTTAAATTAATATTATGCAGTCAAGTGGCCGACTGATTAGGTTTACTTAATGCTTCTTGTAGAAAAACGTCTTCTGAATTTAGGTGAAGGTTTGAGTTTAAAGCAGAAAAGTGGCAGGAGATTTTTTTTTTTTCACATTCCTTTCTCCGAAACAAAGTGTGGACAAAGATCCCCACTTTCCCTTCATCGAGCTTCTTTAGTTTTTGATTTAGTTAATTTTATTTCTAAATCAATTTTCTATTTCTTCTTGAGAAACTAGAGAATGAAAAAAAAAAACTTTAATTCTGTTGTTGCTTTTCCCTAAAGCTGGCTAAAACATCCAAGACGGTAAAGTTGGTGTGCAAATGTTCCCTGTGGTGTAGTAATGTTAAGTTGTTAGATTATATATATTATAGACTTCATGTAGTCCAGTTACTGCATGTGAGAATGTATCACTACTGTTTTTGAGGGATGAAAGGTGTTGAGATAACAGAATCAAAGCTACTTTTATTTATTATTCTATTAAATCATTCTAATAAATCTAAGATTTAGTTCATCTCTAAAATAATTTCGGGGTTAGTTGTCTTACTGTGTTATTGACCTGGTTTGCTAAAAACAAGCTGACATATCCAGATACTTCTGGTGTCGTTACAAAAAGCAATAGACCAAAAACAAGGGTTCTTCTGAGAACATAATTTTTAAATTCATTTTATTTTTATTTTTACATTCATGTTTTTAATAATATTAATCCATAAAACGTGATTATTTGTATACTATGCATCTGAAAAAAAGTTTCTTATCGAAAACTGCATGAATTTCAGAAACATTTGACTAAATTAGATTACCAAAGATCTTCAGAAATAATTTCTAACCAACTTTTATCAAAATAAAATGGCATAGTTAGTGTTTTCTGCAATGTCTCATCAGATTCAGACATACAAAGATGAAGAACTGGCGACACAAAATGCAAATGACTCACAATGTATTACTAAATCATTACCAGTCCCAGTTGATCGCCTCCATTCCTGTGCCTCTTGTGATGTCACCAACCAAAACACACAAATAGCACAATAAACAGAATGTTTTCAATTAGAACGTTTTTCCAAAAGGTTGTGTTTTGTGAATTCCTGTGTGGAAATCCATACTCCCTTCCTCTGCTGTGTTTTTTATTGTCTGTGTTCAGTGGTCGATGAACAAAAAGCACACTACTTGACAGCATCTTTAAGGCCGTGTGTGTGTGTGTGTGTGCTGCTGATGTGATCCTCAGGGAAAAGGTCAAGCACATCGGCTGACCTACCACATGCCGTCGCCTCCGGCCAGTCCTCGGCTGCCATTCAGAGCCGACGCGGCGAGGGAGGAGAGTGGTGGCGAAGAGGGGGCGGAGTCCCTCGTGGACATGTCGGAGCACCAGCAGGCCGCCATGCAGCAGGAGGACAGAGTGTTGACAGAGCAGATCGAGAGCCTGCAGAAAAAGAAGTTGGTCTTATTTTGGATCACCGGTTAATGACCTAGAACAGACTAGACCAGGGGTGTGCAAACCTTTTTGTCACGTGGGCCAAAATTGTCAGCTCAAAACTCAGGCAAAGCAAATGTAATTTTAAGATTTAAAATCACCAAAAACTTTTGTTTTTTTCCCCCTACCTACTCAACAATAAACTAAGCCTGAGCTGTTTTAATAAAACAAATAATCAGATTTTTTTTCTTTTTAGGAGCAGGATTTTTCTTTGCTCGTTTGAAGAAAACAGAAAAAATATTTTGTCTATTCAGCAATAAAAACAAGATCAGGTCGGTCTTCATTTGAAAGCACTTGCTGGACTTAGGCAAGTTGCAGTACAGCTATTAAAAGCACATTTTGGAGCACATATAGTTTAAAGATGTAGTTTAAATAATGCAATGAGTAGATGTGGCTACATCTACCATGAAAATAGAAAGAAACCAGACAGCTTGGAAGAGATCATCACTTTGTGTTGCGTCTAACATTTTTATCAGTAGCTTTCGATTTAAAAGTCATAACTTTGTTCGAATTCATTCTCGAATTGTCCGCAAAAATAATTCCAGTGGCCACAAATGGCTCCACTCTGAACACCCTTGAACTAGACACTCTCAGTATAGAAAAAAGAACAAATAATTTATCTGTTTATGATGATGTTTGCTCATGTTTCTGATGAAATGTTCGTAACAGAGAGGAGTTGACTGTGGAGATGCTGGCACTCGAGCCGCGAGCTTCAGATGACGAGACCCTGGAGTCTGAAGCCTCCATCGGTACGGCTGACAGCTCAGAAAACCTCAACGTGGATTCAGAGGAAACCATTTCCGACTTCTCTGGTATGTCATTTTGTAGCAAAATCAAAAAATAATCGTATTGCAGCTTGCATGTTTTCATAGTATAAGGCTGTGCGGCAGCCGCCCGGCTCAAGCTCTTGGACAAAGTTCAAGGCTTTCCGTCTGGATCACAGTGAAAACTAAATGCATTCATACAAACGTTAATATTGATGAACTGGGGCTCATAATACAAACGAAATAAACAAAACGTACCTTGCTGTTTTCACCGCAGAAATGCGATGCATAAGATCTTTGTTTCTTTAACACAGCAAACAAGTATTTGAATCTTTCCGACAGTAGTTGTTTTCGGTCCTTCTTGGCTACAAAATCCAGTGAGGTACAAAACAAACAAACAAAAAAAAAATACCTCATCGAAAACTACAAATGCTGTCATATCAAAACAAAACAAAAAAAAACATTTATAAACAACCAACACAGTGTATATAAAAACAAACATCTGTAAATTAGAGTTTAGATTCATGGCCCAAACCCGACCTGAAATTTGGCCCTCCTCCGCTCCTGTCAGTCACACATCCCAGATGATTTGCTCTTGACTCACCCTGCGGTTACAACAAGCGTCAAAATGGAGCTGGAAGACGCTAAACAAAAGCTAGAACTGGGGAAAGTTACCTTACTTAAGATTCAAATTATGATGTAAAAATAAAGTCTGAATTAAAATAATATGTCTGGTTTGCATCAGGCATGGATCCATAATTAAAATGAATTAGGAGAGTCAGATTGGACTCGGACACAATGCCTGTGAGCTTGGGTCCAATTTAAAAAAAAAAAAAAAGATTTCTAATCATTTACGGCTCCTTACAGAGTGTATGACGTTCTGGTGTCATTTCAGAGAGAGGTCCAAGGATCTCCTCCCCATGGCCTCGCAGACCCGACAGGAAGGACTCCCGACGACGCGACCCCCCCCACCGGCAGCCCGATTCCCTGGACTTGGCCGACTCTTTTTCCACCGTTTCCTCCTTCTCCTCCTCATCGCACTTCCACCCATCGCCTTCTTCCTCCTCCACCTCCACCGCCGCCGCTCGCCGCTTTCGTTTCCACTCCAAGTCTCCCGCAGTGGGCTCCAGCCCGGCCCGCTCTCAGGCCCCGCCCCTGAAAGCATCTCAGTCCTCTCGGTCGGACAGCTTCGACGGCAGCCTGATGGGGGAGCAGGACGACGCCTGCGACGAGCGGCCGCAGTTCACCAGCCGCGGCACTTACAATCCAGAGAAGGGCAAGCAGAAACTCAAAGGTGCCAGACATTCTGCCGTGAGGAACATCAGAGACGGCGGCGGCGGTGGGCCTGGCAGGGACCCTTCGGACATACCCCAGCACCTCGTATTGTACGGTAGTAATGAATTCATGGTATGAAGGACGCAGGAACTCCAAAGCACTCATACTTTCAGCCTCTGTTTGTTGAAGGTGGAGGGAGGCAAAAAGGGCTCGACTGCCACCATGCTTTCACAGTACAGTGCCTTGGCAGCTCTGTCCTCTCCACCAGTAGGGGGCGAGACTGAGCAGCAAGACAGGGAAAAGGGAATGTTGGAATATGAAAAAAAGAAAAAAGAACTCCATATCAGAGAATATTACAGAATTAGAGAGCTAAAGATTTATATTTCCTCTAAACGGGCAAAAACCCACACTCCATCAGACATCGCCGATGTTCACTGGACTCTAAGCTCCTAAATATTAGCTTCTTTATCGGTTTACAGATTAAAACAATCAGTGTCAGCAGTGGACACTCTTTATTACAAGACTCTTTTTTTCTTATTTAATAAATTTTATTATCACAGAAATGCTTTATGGCCTATAATATACAGGTATAAATACTGTACAAAGTTGGAACACCTGCCCCTGCTGGGTAGTTGAAGTATAATATTTATCTTTTTTTTTTTCTTTTTTTTTGAGTATCCCATGTCGGGATGTTCATATTTTGAGCATGTGCAGAGCAAGACTGTACGTATGAGTATGAAAATCAAAAACCACTTCACGTGTTTTAAATTTGTGCTGCTTCCCCCACAAACCCGCCGCCCTCACTAACGGGGTGAAATGCGCTATCAATTAAAGGGACCAAGTCAGCTGGTGTGTATTCCAGCCAATGGGATCCCAGCTCTTTAGGAATGTCAGACGCCTACAAGATTTCTGCATTCGACTGTTCTACAGCCATACAACATGTGTAATGTACTGTACAGGCCATAAGTACGGCATAGCGGACAAATGCAACTGTTACTCATTCACTCCCTGTGTCTGGAGCATTTTGGTCAATAGCAACCAAGAAAGAGTATAAAATCACATTGTCTTCTGTCTTTATTAGAGTCTGTTTGTATTTAAGGGAATTTTTTTTCTGCTGTTGCAATTCTGAAGCTCATAACATCGTCCAACTTGTTTTTCTAATTGCAAAAATGCTAACTAGCACATAGCTCCCTTCATTCACTTTTTCACACCTCAAGAAGAAGAAAGGCATGCTGGGAAATATCCTGATCAAGATTATTGAGGCTGGTATTATTGCAAAATATCAGTAAAAGACCTCAGTGGAATGTAGTTTGTTAAATATCTAGTGCATCATCTATATTTAAAAAATTATCACTCATAAAAGTAGATGTGGAACTTGGATATCAAAAGTCTCATTTTGTCAAACATACCTTTTAATAAGATAAATTTCCATAAAGAAGTTTTCAGAAGCTTGTTGATTGCTTCAAAAACATCTGCTCAAAATGGAACAAGGTACATTTCTCCAGATGTTAGTAATATATACATAACTGTACGCCTATGATAAATGACACTGTGTATGATGAGCTGTACTTCTCTCCTGTACTTCAACCTCACAGGAAATGCAGTTTCAGTATTTCCTCAAATCACCTACTATTTTTGTTTCCAATTTATTTTATTTTATTTTGTAAGTGGCTTTGAATATCCAAAAATAACTGCTGCTTTTAGTTTACAGAGAATTGCAATAGAGTTTTGACTTTTTTGTTTATATTTCCTGCTATTTACCCAGTGAGAGCTTTTGGGTTTAATCTAAATCTGTCAGTGACCTTCATCTCTTCTGGCTTTTTCTCTCCATCTGCTTACTGGAAATGAAACAAGACTGCCTCTGTGAAGGACAGGTTGTCCCTCAAGTTTCTTCACTGGCTGGTCTATTGTGAAGCCTTCAGTTCACACATTACTTTTGCTCTAAATGGGAAACTATATAAATAACAAGAATTAATGCACTTTATTTTTTGAACACTAGTCTAAAGATAGTTAGAACACAGCTTCAGATAATTTTAGTTTTTTTCCACCTTTAGAGAGTGGTGTACTATTAATTTAATTTGTATTAAATGGTTCATTCAAAAATCACTACAGGATTGTTTTGAAAACCTCTTCTCTGTGAAAAACATACTTTAGCATGGTCTTGCAAAGGTGCATCTGACTGAACCGCAAGACTTGTGGAATGTTCACTTCTGGACCGACGAAACCAAAGTAGAGATATTGGATAATAATCCACGGTGCACTGTTTGTGGGAAACCCTAACGAACCATATCACTCATCATGCCAGTTACTGTCAAGCATGGGGTTGGAAGGGTCATGCTTTGGGCTCGTTCTGCAGCCACAGAACCTGGTCTCTTTGGACTCAGCTATCCATAATAATCCAGTATACCTCAGTAAACTACGAATTAAATGGGAGAGCCTTTTGACTGGCAGCTGGAATTTGGCAATGCAAGCAAAGAACCACAGAACAAGGATCCAGAATTCCTCCACAAGAGAGAACCAACTGGACAAACCTTTCAGGTAATTCTACTTTATAGGGGAAAGTAAAATATTCAGAAACTGACCCTATAAGTTTCAGATTAATGCGCGTGTTCTCACATTCAAAGCGGAGACTGGTTTTCAAACACTGCTCACATTTCGAGACAAACATGAGCCAGCAGACTGTCACGAGAAACGCACATTTGGAACCAATTTGCATTATTTCTATAAATAAAGCTGGCCTAATTGATTAGAAATGACTCGGGGACAAACTCCTGTTGACTAGTGATGTGTCGGTCGCGAACGAACCGGCTCTAAGAGCCGGCTCTTTGAAGTGAACGATTGGAACCGGCTCCTCAATGGGAGCCGTTTTAGGATCCTATTTGGGAGCCGG